>RCUC01141185.1:0-36076 GCA_003697995.1 Taxidea taxus jeffersonii
AAATATAGTATACATTTTAAAACATATGGAATTAATCTGCTTTCCCTTCATGGGAAATACAGGAGGGGTAGGCAACATTCCATCTACTCTACTTTTCCAACAGTCATTCCAACAGCCATTTTAAGTTACAAAGAGTCAAAGCTGGGATCTCATGGCATCAGTCTCCTATGGATTGCTTTCTAGCTTTCTGTGCCCCTGGTTTTTGGAACCACCTCGCTATCGTCTGCAGGTAAGACTCACATTAGTGGAATTACAGTTATAATTTCCATGCTTGAAATTGACATGGAAGGCCATAATTTCTCAGTCAGGGAGGCTATATATTAACAGCTAGGCTTAGTTTCGATCTAATACGGCGGGTTTTGTAATGGTCTCCCAAATTCGTCCACATCTTTCTCTTCCCCTTTCAATGTTCCACAGCCAGGATGTGTTTCCCTCCTTCCTGAATATTTTGGCTTCCTGTCCCAATTCCTTTATATTCTCTTTGCTTCCAAACATCTCTTTCAACAATTTACATTTGTTCTACATATCCCTTACTCCAACTCTTTATCTAGCACTCCTGCTATGAAGCCCATTCTGACACTAAGAACATGAGAAGCTTCTTTTACAAATTCCTGAACCACAGGTCACATAATTTTTTTTTTTTAAGATTTCATTTATTTGTTTGACAGAGAGAGCTCACAAGTAGGCAGAGAGGCAGGCAGAGAGAGGGAAGCAGGCTCCCTATTGAGCAGAGAGCCCGATGCGGGGCTTGATCCCAGGATCCTGGGATCATGACCTGAGCTGAAGGCAGAGGCTTAACCCACTGAGCCACCCAGGTGCCCCTCACATAATTTTTTTGAGGAAAGCGTGCATTATGCACTTAACTGATTTACAAATGGGGAACGCGCAGCAAGGAAATTATAAGATTTGCTCTAGGCCATAGATAAAGTCAGTGGTAAGATTGGGACTGTGTCCTCAGACTCTGAGACTAGTTAGTGGCTAAAACCTAAAAACAAAAGTACCTAAGATTAGAAAGACTTTATTTTTTTTAAGATTTCTTTATTTAAGTAATCTCTATACCCAATATGGGGCTCCAACTCATCTCTGTCTGTGAAATAAATAAATAAGATTTTATTTATTTGCCAGACAGAGATCACAAGTAGGCAGAGAGGCAGGCAGAGAGGAGAGGGGGAGCAGGTTCCCTGTTGAGCAGAGAGCCCAATGTTGGGCTCGATTCCAGGACCCTGGGATCATGACTGGAGCTGAAGGCAGAGGCTTTAACCCGCTGAGCTACCCAGGTGCCCTCCTTTTTTATTTTAAAGACTTACTTATTTGAGAGAGAGAAAGCACACATGCATATATACACAGAAGAGGGGCAGAGGGAGAGTCTCTCAAGAGGACTCTTAAGCTGACTTGGGGCTTGATCTCATGACCCTGAGATCATGACCTGAGCCAGTCCTTAAATGACTGTGCCACCTGGCTGCACACCGCACCCCCAACCCCACCTCCTTTTGAAGCATCATGGAGGGAAATGAATTTCCAAAAGACCTGGGTTCTTCATTCAATTATTCCAGAAAAGACTGCCTGGAGCATATCTGATCACTAGCCAGTCTTCTTTATAACTGTACCTACAATCTTCCATTCCCCAATCCAAATCTATAGGTAGTAGGTCTGGGTCCATTCCTGACTTGCTGCAGTAGAAAGTCCTGGGTCATGGGACTAGGGATAGGGCCAAGTAAGTTCCTTTTCTCCTCAGCAGGGGGACATCTACTCCTGTTATGAAGTCTATGGCCTTTGTGATTGTGTTTTTTTGTTTTGTTTTGTTTTGAAGTAGGCTCCTTGACCAATGCAGGGCTTGAACTCACAACCCTGAGATTGAGAATTGCACACTCTACTGACTGAACCAGGCAGGTGCCCCTAGGTTTTCCTTTTGTTTTTTTAAATCATTTCTGGGATTTTATTTAAAAAAATAAAAAAAGGTTATCCCTAGTCTTAGGTTCACATAATTTCTCTGTGGGACACATGCCTTGTACATAAAGGAAAGGCTACAGACTGGATAAAATATTCTCTTGGTCAATGGGTTGGCTAGGTCAATAACTGAGATGTACTTTGGTCAGGGCTTTGTTGGAACAAAGGGATTAGAAGTACATCTTAAAAAGATATCCATATAAAACAAATTAAAAGTATAATTACAGTGGGGCATCCGGGTGGTTCAGTCGGTTAAGTGTCTCTCTCCAGCTCAGGTCATGATCCCAGGGTCCTGGGATCAAGCCCCACGTTGGGCTCCCTGCTCAGCAGGGAGCCAGCTTTTCCTTCTCCTTCTGCCTTCTACTTCCCCAGCTTGTGCTTTCTCTCTCTATCAAATAAATAAATAAAATCTTTTTTTAAAAAGTGTAATTACAGAACAAGTACAAATAAATCAGCCAAAACCAATACTTGGGAGCCGACAGGAAAGGGTTAGAGCTGAGTACAGTTAGTCGATGAGGACTTTCTGGAAAAGGTGAGTTTTGAAGGAAGGGGATTGGGGGTGACCAAGAGGATAAGGAGGTCTTTCCAGCCATAATGCATGACAACGGTAGAGAAGAGAAAATGAGCAAACTGTAAGGGCCAAATGGCAAACAGGTTAACTTGCTAAGATGGGAGAATCTATGTTAAAGGGTAAAAAAAAAAAAAAAAAGCCTAGGGACAGTTTACGGAGTGCCTTAAATGATTATAAATCAAATATGCTTTAACAGACAAGAGGGAGCCTTATGGGTGCTTGTATAATAAGAATAACTCTGTAAGAAGCTGAGATACAGATGGACTGGAATAAAACAAAACTGAGAGAAAAATAGGGAAGCTGCTGCAAAATTTTTTGGGAGAGGGAAAAAAAAAAAAGGCTGGGTCCTGATGCCAGCTCTGCCATTTATTAGCTGTATGGTCCTGGGCAAGTCACTGAGTCTATGTGCGCCTGCTTTCTCATCTGTAAAATAGGAATAATGGTATCTGCCTAAAAGAGCTGTTGAAAGGATTAAATGAATTAAAATATGAAAAGTGTCTAGTAAGCACTCAATACATTATTATTCAAATATTAATTTGATTAACATATTATTAAAATTCTTCTTATTTCTATGACCTAGAAGTGGTCTGCATGTAACAAAAGGCCCCATCTCACATCTTAGTTTGAAAGGATTGTAGTTGTTCAGTGTGTCCTAAAGAGGTATGCAGGATTCAGAGGACTAGAAGGGAGGCCCAGTGTCCAAGACAACAGCCACTGGTCTCACAGGGCAACAGCACCAGAAATGTGGCCAGTCAGAATTGAGATGTGCTATGAATGTAAAATACACACTGGATTTCAGGGCCTCGGTATGGAAAAAAAAACCTCATTATTTTTCATGTGGGTGCATGTTGAAATACTTTAGATATGTTACATTAAATATGATGTATGAATTTCACTTGTTTCCTTTTTTTATGTTTTGCTAGAAAATTTAAAGTTACTTAGTTGGCTTGATTATATTTCTATTGTACAGTGCTGGTCCAGTGTATTATTCAGCGTTGAGTTTTGGAAATTCAGAAGTTCTACATGAGAAGGTCTATAAAGGAATATGGGGATTATGGATAAATCTCTTGCCCTTGACACTTTAAGAAATATAAATATGTAATACATATTTATATGTAATTAATATACATTTATGTTAAAATGTATATAACCCCAACTTGTGAGTTATCTACAGCACTGACGGAAGGAACCATAGTTTAAAGAGGCCATAATTGGGGGCACCTGGGTGGCTCACTGGGTTAAAGCCTCTGCTTTTGGCTTAGATCACCATCCCAGGGTCCTGGATCAAGCCCCGGGTCCGGCTCAGCGGGAGGCCTGCTTCTCTTCCTCTCTTTGCCTGCCTCTCCGCCTACTTGTGATCTCTGTCAAATAAATAATAAAATCTTAAAAAAAAAGAGGCCATAATTGGTAAAGGTCCTTTTGTTCAAAAAAGCTGAAATAAAGATGTAACGGGAAAAAGGAAGCATACTTTATTTTGAACATTAAATTATGGAAACAAAAATCTTCCTAACTTCTGAAATCACTACCTCGAAGGTCCAGGTCGCATTGGTTTAAGTAATCTGGATTATTAAAGGTTTTCTGACAAATTTTTTCATAACCATCGCTTGAAGTTGCTGCTTAAAAATAGGGATAATTACTGCCAAAGAGGCTCCAGTCAGGGCTTTCTGCCGATCTGGAGGTAAAAATCCAGTGTGGGGTTTCGCTCTGAATTGATATTTTAACATTTTGCACTGACTCGTGCAACTTCCAAATACTGCTGGGGGTGGGAGGGGGGTCCTCACACGCTTTCCCTCTGCTTCTCAAACCCTTCTGGGCTCCTTCCCGCCCGCCACTCCCCAGTGGCGCGGACAGGTGCAGCGCAGCGAGCCGCCTCCCGCCCCCAGCACGCGCCCGCGACCCCGCACCCTCTCCCCAAGCCGGCCGCGCCCTCACCGCTCCGCCCCCTATCCCGGCGCGCGCGCGCACACCGGCGGGGGCGCGCCCGGCCGGCGGAGCCGCGCACGCAGCTGCCGCCGCCACCGCCTCCTTCCCTCCCTGCAGGCCCTCCTCCCCTGCCCTCCCCTCCGCCCCCTTCCCCGTAGGCAGCCAGCCCGCCCGCACTGCCTCCCTCCCGGCCCCGAGCGCTCCGGCTGGGTCTCTCCCCCGCCCCCGCCCCCCTACCCCCCCAGGCTCCCCGGTCGCTCTCCTCAGGCCGTCGCCCGCGTTCGGTGGATGTGGCTGGCAGCCGCCGCCCCCTCCCTCGCTCGCCGCCTGCTCTTCCTCGGCCCTCCGCCTCCTCCCCTCCTCCTTCTCCTCAGCCGCTCCTCTCGCCGCCGCCGCCGCCTCCACAGCCTGGGCCTCGCCGCGATGCCGGAGAAGAGGCCCTTCGAGCGGCTGCCTGCCGATGTCTCCCCCATCAACTACAGCCTTTGCCTCAAGCCCGACTTGCTAGACTTCACCTTCGAGGGCAAGCTGGAGGCCGCCGCCCAGGTACGGCGACCCTCGGGCGCCGGGGGCGAGCTGCGGGGCAAGCAGTTAGGCCGCGGGCTGGGCTGGGGGCCCGGCCCGGAGGGCGGGCGGGCCGGCCGGCCTGGGCGCTGCGGGCCTGGGGTTGGCGAGGCCGGCTCGGGGACCGGCGCGCCCCTCTGGGGCTGCCGCGGGGCGCCGGGGCCGATGTGCTCTGCCCTGCTGGGCTGGGGCCCGGGCCGCGCTGCGGGGAGCAGCGAGGGAGCTGGCGGGCCCTGCCCGAGAGCCCCCACCCCCAGCCCCGGCGAGCACACCTGTGCGGGGTTTCCCCTCCCCGACCCCCGGCCCTTCTGGGCTTGGTAGTGTTCTGGGCGAGGCTGGAGGCTGTAGGAGGAGGCCAGAGGGGTCATCGGAGTCCACGCTCTTGTCTCAGCCTCCTGACTCAATTCTTTTCTCTGGTTCTCCCTACGCCCCACGGAGGACACATTGGAAGGGGGCGGTCATCTGGGACTCCGGCCGCCGCGCGTTAGCGAGGAGGGGGAGATTCTAGAAGGGGGGAGAGGGTGAGAAGGAAAATGCTAATCCCAGGCAGCCTTGCTGAGTTCTCCCCGCCTGCTCCGGCCCAGGGGCTGGGTTTCCAAGATGATCCGCCCCCTCCCCCTTCCCCTCTAGTGACAGTGCAGCAGTGACTTTGTTCTCTCCTAACCTCTAGAGAAGCTGAAGGAGGACCCCATCTCCGCTTTTCCTCCTCTCTTCCTAGCTTTGCCGCCTGTGAAGCAGGTGGATTTATTGTTACAGCGATGGTTGCTTAGCAGTACTCTTCTCTGAAAGAAGCTGCTAGTTTTAGCATACCACTGTTGAAAATATTCCATTACTCTTCGTTGCAGTTTTTGGTGAATCATGCTCCCCCCCCCCAACATTATCTGAAGTATTGTTTGATTTCGGAGACTATTAGTACTGATGCCCTACAAAGGTCCCAAACAATAGACATTTGTGACATACCGTGTTATATGATGTATTATGTGAAGTCCGATGAAAAATGGGAACTATTTAGTAGTTGTTTTTAAAGAGAAGAGCGGTAAATATATTGTTTCTTTTTCTACTGCAGTCAGAGAGGAAAAACCAGTAGGCCTCAACATTAAAGAACAGGGTGGATATAGCAGTAAAATGAAAGAAATGTATAGTGTTGGAATGAATTGAAAGTTTGAGGTTGTCTTTGAAAACTGAGTACTCAGATTGAAAATGTGTCTGAAAGTGTAGAATTAAAAAGTATACTGTCATATATGGAGTGCTTGTGTGAAAACAGGAGGGCCCTAGGGCCCAGCTGCATTAAAAGGCAAAACTTACCCCTTGGACAGTCAAGTGATTTAAAAATTTTCCATTAAGAATATGAATCAGAATGAGTGTATCTTCAGTCTAAATTAGGATTTGAGAGGGTTATTTGGGAGACTGTTTGTTTAAGCCAAGTGACTACAGTGTTTGATATATATTGGCAGGGGGCAGATGGGAGGGATTGTAAACAGTAGTGTGTCTTGTGACTTGGCAAACCTTGGGGAAGAAGGACCTGTGATGAATGAGTTTGCATTATGTGAAAAGACTAAGATATGAAGAAAAAAAATCATTTTTTCTTTACCTCATTAGCTGGTGTCACCGGCTCATAATTTTGAGAGATACCTATTTAGGGAAAATTTTCAGGGAAAAAAAATTGTCAGTGGAGATTTTTAAGTGATTATTAGGAAGTGACGGTTTTATTTAAGTGTTAGGACAGAGCAAGAGGCGGTGACATGCTTCTCCTTCCCTTTTCTCCTTGTTTTTCCAAAGTGATGAGAAATATGTGGAAGGCTTCTTTGGGCCATTGAGGGAGCACATGGTAATGTACTAGACATGAACGGAGAATTGTTAATTTGGTGTAAGGAAATAAATCTTTTTTAGTTACAGGAGCTTTTCAAAGCAGTTGTTTCCAGAAATTCTTTTCAGGCTAGAGGGCAACACAAATGAAAGATGGTAGTAGAGTGAATTCTAATAGGTTTTATTAAAGAATGATTGGACTTTTTAATTGTACACATTGCTACCTTTGGAAGAATAAAGGAGTTCATGTTGGCGAAAAGTTAACATTCGTAAAAAAGCATATATTCATGTTTTTGAGATCCATGGATTGGAGCAGTAAGTCTAAACTGTGGCATTATAAGGTCTCTTATTGTGGAAATCTAAAAATGTGGACAGGACTGTATCTCTAGAAATCTAGATTTATAACTGGTATTGGGTCAGTTTCCCAATTGGAGTTGGAATCATATTACACAAAGTATACAAGTAGCTTGGTTGCTTGAGTTGCAAAATTTTATGATAAGCCCAGAGTATTTGTACAGGTTACATATTAGAAACTTAGTGGATTTTTAACCTGGTCTGGGGTGTGGACTCCTGGGGAAGGTGAAGAAATTAGTCAGTGTGCACTGACTTTATAAGTTGTTGTCTTTTTTTTTTTTTTTTAAGATTTTATTTATTTATTTGACAGAGATTAGGAATAGACAGAAAGGCAGGCAGAGAGAGAGGAAGGGAAGCAGGCTCCCTGCTGAGCAGAGAGCCCGATGCAGGGCTCGATCCCAGGACCCTGGGATCATGATCTGAGCCTAAGGCAGAGGCTTTAACCCACTGAGCCACCCAGGCGCCCCGTAAGTAGTTGTCTTTTACATAAGTGTGTGTGGTCTAGGTCAGCAGGTTTTGCAAAAGTGCTACCATGGGCCTAGAGAAATGGGACATTGTCACCCCTCCTGCGCACTCCCCCCTTTACATCAGGATATTTGAGAGCAATGGATTTTTGTAGCTATTTTGAATTCTGACTCTCTTGCTTTGTGGATAATTAATTTAAAAAATAGATAAGATATTTATGTGAGTGGCTACAATGCCTTGTTAGGAGTGCATTGTGATTTATACAGTAATTGGGCTTTCTCTTATGGAAATATTTAACCTGTGCCAAAGAAATTAACTTCATCCTTCAAGGCCAGAAGTCAGGATATAGAAGACAATCCCTGGCCTTTGCCAACAAAATATTCATGTTGGTGATGACTAAATTGGCACTTAGAGGAGAGTTACAGATATAGTAGTTTGTTTGGCAGGCTAAAACTTGGCACCTAAATGGATGTTATTGTCAACCCTGTGTTATGGAATTTTCTGCCCAAATTTTGCATATTTTCTTCTTCTTTTTTTTTTTTAAAGATTTATTTGTTTATTGGAGAGTGGGTAGTGTAAGTGTGCAGGGTTAGAAGGAGAGGGAGAGAGAAACTTGAGCAGATTCTGCACTGAGCGTGGAGCCCAAAATGGGGTCGATCCCCTGACCCCAAGATCACGACTTGAGTGGAAATCAAGAGCCCATGCTTAACTGACTGAGCTACCAAGGCACCCCTTGAATGTTTTATATGCAGTCATTTTGGTTGTTTTTTTATTACTTAAAGGAGTGGTAGAATGAATAATTTGTTCCACATTTTGCTAGATCACTACATGGCCTTAAGAAATTAAATTTGAAAGATTGGTAGTAAGAAATTGAACTTATTTAGATCTTCTATTGTTTCTTGAAATATAGGTATGATGAAACACCTCAATATAAGAAACTTTTATATGTTAAGCTTTACCTACGATCATCTGGCAATGAATTTTACAGTGAATTTTCCAGATAAATGAATCTTACCCTTTGAGGCACTTAGACTTTAAAAAATATTTACTGATTTGGATGGAAATAGTCCAAAAATGTATTATTTTTTAAAACTCTAGTTCCTTATAATCAAGGCTTGTTTCTTTTCTTCTTTTTAAAAATACTGGACATTATTCTGGATATCTGTCATTGATACCTATAATCACAGATTATCCACAGTATAATTTGGGCACTATAATTTGTTAGTTTCATATTTGTTTGTTTTTCTTACTGTTGGGTGATTACTTTTTGCTGCTTATTGTGCTTTGTTGCTGCCTATTATGCAATTTATTCCCTCTTCTGTCTTATTGAGCTTTATCTGAAGAGGTCTAAGTAACCAGAAAAAAGCTTTTGTGACCTTAAAAAGAAATTTCTAAGTATGGGTTTGATGGACTCTCTTCTGAGTGAAGGGAATGAGCTTTATTGTATGGACTTTGTATCATCTATTCTGGCTTTTAAACAGGCTTTTTTTTTTTTTTTTTTTTTAACTTCCTGGTTCTGGATAATTGATATTGTCCAACAATACAACCTGGACAAATGTGATCTTGAGTAGTAAATTATGAAGCTTCTCTGACCTTTGCCACATAAATGAGCCTGTTCTTATTGTAAAGTAGATCTTATTCTAATCTGTATGTGAGTCAGTGGCAAAGGACTGAGTCTTCTGATAGTTCTCTTAACTGAGATTAATTCTCCAGATCTTGGAGATACAGTTTTGAACATCATTTAAGTATGTAGCTCTTAGTTTATTTGGCCACTTGTAATCACTTTAAAATTTTACTTTAAATTAGGAAATACTTTAGAAATACAGAAAAGTAACCCACCACACAGATTTAGCGTATATTAACGTTTTCCCCCATTTGCTTCAGACTGCGCCTGATGTTTTTTGGGAAATAAAATGTCACAGATACCACTAAAGTCCATTTACATCTCTTCCTACCCCCACTCCCAGAGGTAACTTCTCTCTAGGTAGGTGAGTATTAATGCCTATATATGTAGTTTTAAAGTTTTATTGCATATGTAAGTAGCCATAAACAATAAATAGCAATGTTCTGTATGTTTAACATTTTTACATTTGGGGTGCTACATTTGACTTTCTGCATCTTGCTCTTTTCAATGTCTCTTTTGTTAGAAAACTTGGCTCAGTTTGTGTTTACTAATTAATTGCTCCTTATTGTCTTTAGAAATTACAGCCCTATTCCACAAAGGCAATGATTATTTCAAAAATTTAACGATGAAATTGCTTGTAATGCAAAGTGACTCAGGCTTCAGACTGGTATTTGGAGTTGTCACACTGGAGATTTCCTTTTACTAAAATCTGAAAGCTTCTTGGGTCTTGTAGTACCTGTAAGATGTATTTCTGAGTGATCATAATAAAGACTCATTCAGGAAAAAAAAAAATCTCACATTGCTGCCTTCCTAACTCATAGGAAACTTCCATTGTAAAATTGTTACCAGTGGTCAAGCTGCCTCTTCAATAGAGCCATTACTTGGTGTTTGGTTGAGTTGCAGTGCAGTGTGTATGGGGCTCAGAGAGAGGACTTAACCCTGGGCTTGAAACAAGGAAAGGAAACACTGTGTTCCATTCTTTAGTAGCATCAAATGGAGAAGTTGAAAGTGAGCTTGTTATCTACAGATATATATGCCTACTTTTAACATTTTCCTTCTATTTTAAGCTTGCAAACTGTGAAAATCTTAATGCTGAAATTCCTTTGAATTATTACCTGTATTTTTGGTAGTGGAAAATATCACTAATGGTGATGTTAGTATATGAGAATTCATGTACTGAATCATCAGGTCAGTGCTGTTGTGGGGAAAACATCAAAAAGAGCAGTGTTACAGTGTGGTACTGAAGCCTTAAATCTATGTAGGTATTTAAAATTTGTATATGTATGCTGACATCCAGAGCCCTATATAATGTAGCACAAAGCTTTTAAATTTTCTATCATTCTGATAGACACTTTAGAAACTGTTAGGTGAATGCTGTTAGGTGATATTTGGAGGAACATCTTTATAATTACAGCACATTTAATCTTGGTCTCTGTGTATGTCTTTTTTTTTTTAAGTAAACTCTGTGCCCAGTGTGGGGCTTGAACTCACAACCCTGAGATCAAGAGTTGCATGCTTTACCGCCTGAGGTAGCCACAATGCTAGATTAAGACAATAGATATTGTCTTAATAACAATATCTATTAACTGATTACTGTGAATCAGATACTAAGTACTAAAACAAACACTTTCTAAAGTTTCCTGTTTAAAGTACATGGCTAAGATGAGGCAGAGTATACTGTCAGATTTTTAAAATTTGAGTAGCGTTCTATTACTAAGATAAGTATTTTTGTTCCTTTGGTTCTTCCCTCCCACCCTACCAGAAATGGTAGTATCTTGGGGGAAAAAAAAATTAGTAGCTATTCAACAAGCAGCTTAATATAAACAATAATATAAACAGTAGTATAAACAGGTGGGTTTCCCCTAAATACAGGAGGAATTAGAATGTACTTGTAAATGGATGTTGTAAACTGTGCCTTTCCAAAGTATGCAAACTCTTTCCCTCAGAGTGTTAAGTAGTAGTGAGGTGAATGTCAATTGGCATATGTAGCAGTACAGCTATCTTGACATTGGCAGATTAACTGCTTGGTTACCATTAAATTCACTGTAGATGTTGTTGGATGAAAGTACGCTTGCCTTGATAAAGATGAAGATGTGTAACTAAACTGCTGTTATTATCCTATTGGCATAAACTTCAAACTCTGGAAGGTTTTTATTCATTTTACTTTTTGAAGACACCTCTCTGCAGCCCGCCCCAGCCTCATTAAGGCTTCTTTTCTCTGTGTTGCTGAATTTTTTTTTTTTTTAAGATTTTATTTATTTATTTGACAGACAGAGATCACAAGTAGGTAGAGAGGCAGGCAGAGAGAGAGGAAGAAGCAGGCTGTCCGCAGAGCAGAGAGCCTGATGTGGGGCTCGATCCCATGACCCTGGGATCATGACCTCAGCTGAAGGCAGCGGCCTTAACCCACTGAGCCACCCAGGCGCCCCTGCTGAATTTTTTAAAAGTGAATTTATAAATAGGCCCAGGGGTCTTTTTTGCTTGTTTGCTTGTTCAAATGTAGTGCTATAAATGGCCAGGTGGGACAGAAAGGTTTTATTACTGCTTAGGAATGTTCCTGATGAAATAAACGGTGTGAAGGAATATTACCACTTACAAAAATTATTTATTTATTTATTTAAAGATTAATTTATTTTTTTAATTAAAGATTTTATTTTTAAGTAATCTCTGTATGTAACATGGGGCTGGAACTCACAACCCCAAGATCAAGAGTTGCATGCTCTATGGACTAAGCCAGCCAGGTGCTCCTGCCACTTAAAAATTTTTTTTAAAGTTCATTAAATGACATTTTTGTTTAGAAACAGAAAGATTTATGAAAAAGGATTTTTTTTTAAACTAAGCTCTACGCCCAGTGTGGGGCTTGAACTCATATCCCCAAGATCAAGAGTCTCATGCTCTACCAACTGACCTAGCAAGTCCCTGAAAAGGATTTTTTTTTTAATGAGCCAAAATAGTTTCACACACATTATGTGTTAGCAATTTTTCCAGGCTTACTAATATATATCTGTAACTTAGGTCAGGTAATTTTAGTTTGAGATTAATCATGTTTATTTATTAGTTATTAATAAAATGATTACTCTTTGGCATAGCTTTTTCATACAGACATTATATTACTCTTGTGTCATTACCTGATTCTGTGTTCTGTTAGTGATCTCGAGGCACTATTGACCTACATGTGGGTTTTGTTTGGACTGCACAGTATTTTTGCAAATTTTGTGTTAGTTGCCATCAGTTACAATTTAGGAGATCGTACATGAAATCTGAAATTTGTGGCTTTTTTTTTTTTTTAAATAATCTCTCTGTCCAGTATGGGGCTCGACTCAGACCCAGAGATCAAGAGTTGCACATGCCCTACCAAAAGAGCCAAGTAGGAGCCCCTGTGGGGTTTGTTTTTGTTTTTTGTTTTTTTGTAGTTGGAAGATCTGTCAATACTGAGTCTGCTTTTGAATATAGCAGTAATTGGTTAGCTCCAAGAGATGACTACTTCCCCTTCCTTTATGCATAGCCTTCACCTGGCCTACTCTACTCACCTGCTTAGCTGGCCTCTGTAGACATTTGTTTGTGATTTAGGGCATCTGTACTTTTGTTATTTTATTTTTAGACTTTATTTATTTATTTGAGAGGGAAAGAGAGTGTGCTTGCCTGTGAGCAGTGAGGGACTGAGGGGGAGGGAGAGGCTGAGGGGGATAGAAAAACTATTTTCATCAAAACTGCCACATTCAGATCTAGAGAGATCTGAAGCCCCTCCACCTTGAGCAGGGGAGCCCCATGTAGGGCTCCATCTCACAACAATGAGATCATGACCTGAGCTGAAACCAATAACCGAATGAGCCACCCAAAAGCCCCAGATTTTTGTTATTTTAAATTCAGACCATTCAAATGAATGGTCTGAAAATGAATCTGAGGTTTTGTTTAAATGCAGCAAGTATATAAAATCAAGTCTACAACCAAATTGAAAAGTGGGCAAGGGTTATAAATGAACAATTTGCAGAGAAAAAGCAATGGCCAAAAAAAAAAAAAAGGGAGAAAGAAACTAAGTAGAGAAGATGCTTACTTAACCAGTGCTACTATTAATCAGGAAAATTCTAATTAAAGCAATGGTGGAATATCATTTAATACCCATCAGATTGTCAAAGATTTTTAAGTTTTTTTAGAGAATGATGAACATGGTATTTCGTTCTTTTTTTTTTTTTTTTTAAGATTTTATTTATTTATTTGGCAGAGATCACAAGTAGGCAGAGAGGCAGGCGAGAGAGAGCGGGGGAAGCAGGCTCCCCGCCGGGCAGAGAGCCCAATGCAGGGCTCGATCCCAGGACCCTGAGATCATGACCTGAGCTGAAGGCAAAGGCTTAGCCCACTGAGCCACCCAGGCACCCCGAACATGGTATTTCTTCACTCTTTGCTCATGGGAGTGTTAATTGAAACTACTCTAGAGCATAATTGGGATATTCTTGGTAAAGAAAAATATGCATAAGAAAACATGGACCAAGATATTTATTATTTAAATAACAAAGTGGAAACAGTCTAACTTCCTTTAGGAAGGAAATGGATAAATAACTGGTTTATTTTAATAATGGAATACTATGTAGGAATTAAAATTAATGCATTAGATCTGTATCTGTCTACATTTACCCATCTCAGAAACAATGTTAAATGAAAAAAGCAGCTACAAAGGTGATACTATTTGTACAAAACTAAAAACATTGCTTACTGATCTTTATATATGTAGCAGAAGTACTATACATACATGATAAAGAGCTACATTAGCCTTAGGAGAGTGGTTATCTCCATGTAATGAGGAAGCAAGAATGGAGCTTTTATTTTATCTATATTTTATTTGGGGGGATCTGAAGCAAGTAAGACAAAATCTTAAAAAGTTTATTTAATCTTGGTGGTGAGTCATTAGTGTCTGTTACATCCAAAATGTTACTTTGGTGAGAGAAAAAATTTGAAGAGTGTCTTATAAAGTTTTGACATGATTTATGATACCACTTTTCTTTCTCTATCCTTAAAGAAGGTCTTATGATGGGTTTGATGTGTAGGTTGAAATACATAATTAATTGCAACATACAAGAAATGTTTCCTA
This sequence comes from Taxidea taxus jeffersonii, assembly GCA_003697995.1. Lineage (NCBI taxonomy): Eukaryota > Metazoa > Chordata > Mammalia > Carnivora > Mustelidae > Taxidea > Taxidea taxus. The sequence goes on from RCUC01141185.1 coordinate 14,341, forward strand.
ATTAATTTTTAATTTGGAAAGTTTTAATTTGTTTTAAATAAAAGCTTAAGTAGGAAAACGCTTTTATTTAGCTCATTGGTCAGATGTTTAAAGTCTATAAAATACTTAAGTGTTTATGGTTGCTTTTAATATAATTTGGAAAATGTGAATTGCCTTAGATTACTTAAAACTACTCATTTATTTTGTATAAATACACAGTCTAGGTTTTAGTGATGTCTGGCTTTAAAAAAATGCCCTTTGACATACGTTAGGCCAAGATGAAGATGTACATGTTATTAATCTTGGCTATTTCTGACACTGCTGGTTTTTCTTTTCCCCTTAGGTGAGGCAGGCAACCAATCAGATTGTGATGAATTGTGCTGATATTGACATTATTACAGCTTCATATGCACCAGAGGGAGATGAAGGTAAGAGCTGTTTTCCATTTAATTTGCTGTCTCTCTGTGTGTATCATGTGTTTGTGGTGGTATATACATTTTCAGATTAAGGTAGCAGTGTTTGTTACTTTAGAAATAGGAAATATTTTTAGATGTTCGTGGGAAATATTTTAATAATCTGTACTATGAGATAAAGGAGATACCACATTCTAATTTTACTTCAAACAGTAACATATTTTGTAACCCTAGGGAGATTACATTTCCATAAGTGTAAAATGAATATAATACCATGCATATAAAGCTGAAGAGTTATTTTTTAAATTAATTTATTTATATTAGAGAGAGAGCTTGAGTGGGAGGGACAGAGAGAATCCCATGTAGACTCTGCACTGACCGTGTAGCCCGATGCAAGGCTTGATCCCACAACCCCGAGGTCACAACCTGAGCTGAAACCAAGAGTCAGTCGCCCAATTGACTGCACCACCGAGGCGCCCAAAACTGAAGAGTTATTCTTAAAATAAGTGCTTTGAACATGAAAGATTGGTTTATCAAGGTGGCTTTGTTCATATGTGGTTTTCTTAAAGTTTTTTTTTTTTCCCCTCTTGAACAGTAGATTAAAATTGGAATGATGAATCTTACTCACAATTGAGAAAAAAATATTTGTCCTGTGGGATGGAATGTGGAGGTTAGAAGCTAGATGACCAAGTTAGTTACAGAATAAGAATATGTTAAAAGGAAATATATAGCATGCGTGGGAACTCAATTAGCATCTTTAAAATGAGAACTATTTTAGACCTTGTAATTGTAACAAGGATTAATTTAATTTGAGTAGTCAGTTTTGGCCTGAAATCTTATTCCCACATAAGCTCCATTTTAAAAAGTTGTCATGTTTGGCATGAAGTCACAAGTGTATTAATAGTGGAACTGAAGTGCATTTTACTTTTGACAGAATGAGTTTTTGGTTAGTCTTCACTACTCTGAGACTTCCTATTAGAAAATTTTATTTGCTATCAGGGCGCCTGCCTGGCTCAGCTAGTAGAGCATGCAACTCTTGTTCTCAGGGTTGTGAGTTCAAGCCCCACTTGGCACATAGAGCTTACTTTAAAAAAAAAAAAGGAAAGAAAAGAAAATCTTTTCATTTGATATCAAATAAATTAGAAATTTGATCTTTTAGTTTACATTTTGTATTACTCTCACCCCTCTCCCTTACACTGAAAAGAAGCATACAAGTAATATTTTAAGGCCGAGCTGTATTTATTTCATGAATTTTTCTTAAATTATCTTTTCCATAGAATGACCCCCCCCAAAAAAAGTAGCAGTTGAGCAGAGTGTTGCCAAGAAGTACTTATTGTTCAATTGTTTGTAAATGAGATAAAATTGCTGTGATTTTAAGCTAGGGGAACAGATCCTTCAAATGGACTTTGGATGAGTGCCAACATTAAAAAATTGTTTGGTTAAATGAAAGAGGGTTTACTTAATTTCTTTTCTGTGAAGAAAAATGTAAGCATTTTAGCCAAGCATATCAAGGCAAGTTTGCTTTTTTGTAGGTAGAGAACATTTAAATTTGATGTAGTTTTAAAATGGTGCCACTATAGATAGGAAGAGATTGTAAAATACATGCGCACCCTCCAGTTGGCGTGGTTTCAGCTCAGGTTTGTTTTTGTCTTCCTCTACTAAAATGCCAGGAAAGAATTCAGAGAACTCAAATGCTTTGAGTATGCATAACTGAATGGTGCCAAGCTCCTAATAGTCAGAATAGCAGTGTTTGTGTTCTGACTAAGAGGGTCAGAAGAGAAATGAAAGCTTGTAGAAGTGAAGGGGATTTGGAGAGAGATTCAGATAAAACATTACTTTTTTTTAGGTACATAAAGTATTTTCTTCAAAACTAGCTAAGGGGTATTTTTCGACTCATTTCTCCTACAGCCTTGGGAAAAACCTAGAGTCATGTGTAAGCTCATCTAATTTGAGAGTATAAGAGAATGGGAAATTGTATTAATGTGGCATTTTAAGGTTTCAGTCAGAAACAGATTGGGTCTTCCAGATACATACTCAGTGTCATTTTATCCTTGGGCATAGTAGCATTTCTTGATTTTTACCGTATGGAAGAGTACAACATGTTGTTTCTTTAGAAATTAGTAGTTGCAAATTTGATTACCAGCTCCTTCCAGGGTGGTATGGTTTCACAGGGGAATAATTGAGTCAATAGGAAAGGTACCATTTTTTAACTCAGCTAATCTCCTTTAGTACAGTACCTGTTAATACTTAGGATTGCCTTCTGTAAGACCGAGTTATATATGTGTAGCCACTAAATCTTGGTACTTTAAGGTAAAATCAGAAAGTTGTTCGAAGGCATGAAATTGTTGCTTCTTTGTGTAAATTTTTAATTGATGAAGAAAAAGCCATCTTGTGGTTTGTGCAGTGACCCAGAAAGACCTATTGGCGTGTGTCTCTTTAAACTAAGGCACTGCCTTTTCAACAAAAATAACTTATTTTAAAACCTAATTGAGATCTTTGTAATATTTAAAATGAAAACTCAGTAAGAAAAACGGCTGAAAACTGTTTTTTTACTGTTCTGCACTTCAAGGGTTGGTGAAATCACTAGCACTTAAGCCCCAGTGCAAGGAGTGCACCTCCCTACACAGTGCAGGGGTTAGTATTGTCACCAGCTTCCGCAGGAGTGCCTGAACTCAGGTCCTGACAGGTAACGAGACTTTTAATTTATCATTAATAGATGGCTTGGGCATAACCACACGGACATTGATCACTTGAAAGTTTTGTATTAACTTTTCCCTTAGCATACTCTCTCAGGTATGTTTGTAGCATTAGCTTTGTAAGGAAGAAATTTTCCCTGTTCCATACGAAGTTCTGATTCTAGCCTCAGATCCACCAGCATCACCTTGCCTTATCCATGTAAGGATGTAAATCTTAACACGTTTCTTCTTGAAGTAGAGTTATATTTTTCAATGTGTGCGGATTAGCGCATGTATGTGTTTAATGAGAGGATGAAGCAGCTAGTCAGAAATACTACCAAATAGTAACAATCTTGAGAAAAACTATTAACTTGAGAAAAAGGAATGGTTCCTCATGCTTGATCAGAGGCCTTTATCATGAGCTTTAGTAGGCCTTTATAAGCTCATCAGTGATATATATTCTGTCATGCAGTTAAGTGTAGATTAGGAATAACATTAATAAACCACCATCTCTTTGCAAGAGTTGTTTTCATTATCATTCTGAAAATACATGCATGACTAATTAAGTGCTAGCTCTCAAATCTGGAAAATTGGAAGAGAAGTGGAAATGCCGATTTCTAATACAAATATATTGGAATTTTTTTTATTTTTATTTTTTTTTAGATTTTATTTATTAGTTAGAGAGAGAGAGCGAGCAAGCACAGGCAGACAGAGAGGCAGGCAGAGGCTGAGGGAGGAGCAGGCTCCCTGCTGACCAAGGAGCCCGATGTGGGACTCCATCCCAGGATGCTGGGATCATGACCTGAGCCGAAGGCAGCCGCTTAACCAACTGAGCCACCCAGGCGTCCCGTATTGGAATATTTTTTAAAAATGTATTGGAATATGATGTAGAATTTCATAAGGAAATTTTAAATGAAAAGAATCAAAGTATAAGTTTAGTAATACAAACAACAATATAGGGTAGGGGACCTCAAACCAAAGTTATGGTTGGGATTAAGGAAATAACAAACATGAATGAATTGGACTGGATGTAGGAAAGTGAGAATGTTGGGACAGAGGACCGACCAAAGTAAAAATAAATGTATTCAAATTTTAAAGAACTTTTCAGGCCAACAACATTTTTTTTTTTGGGGGGGGGGCTATATTGACTTCTTTTGAATTTGCAACCTACCAGGGAACTGTGTGTTATGCATATTCTTTATCACTTGGACATGAAGATAAGACTTGAGCATAACTGTCTCCTTAAAAAGAGCAAAAAGCCTTTTGAGGGTCTTCTAGATTCTTTTTTTTTTTTTTTAAGATTTTATTTACTTATTTGACAGATAGAGATCACAAGTAGGCAGAGAGGTAGACAGAGGAGGGGGGAGCAGGCTTCCCACCAAGGAGAAAGCCCGATGCGGGGCTCGATCCCAAGACCCTGGGATTACTACTCGAGCTGAAGGCAGAGGCTTAAACAACACTGAGCCACCCAGGCGCCCCAAGAGAGTCTTCTAGATTCTTAATTGAAACTGGTGTATAATATGCTAAATTACTATCAAATATATTTATTAGATTATTTTAGTTTGCTGTACACGTTCCAGTGGTATATCCTTTTAAAGATTCAGAATACCTCTTTTCAGGAAGCTTTTAAAGTTTTTTGAGCACTACAGTGGCCTTATTTCTGAGCTCTCGTTTTTATTTTGCCTCTATTTACAAGTCCTGAGTATATTGAGTTTTTGGGATTTCGAACATAAAGTCTATTATGTGCTGTTGTTCTTCGTATTAATGCTTAAGCTAACCACTATTCCAGGCTATATTGAGGAACCAGATGTTTTCCCAGGTCTTTGGTAACTTTCAGGGCATCCTGTTTTCTGAATTAAATGGTGATTTTAGGGGCACCTAGGTGCCTCAGTCAGTTAGGTGTCTGCCTTCGGCTCAGGTTATAATCCCAGGATATTGGGATCCAGCCCCATGTCAGGTTCCTTGCTCAGTGGGAGCCTGCTTCTCCCTCTGCCTGCTCCCCCTGCTTGTGTGCGCACTCTCTCTCTCTCCCTCTCTCTGTCAGAGAAATAAAACTCTTTTTAAAAAATGCTGATTCTGGGCACCTGGGTGGCTCAGTGGGTTAAAGCCGCTGCCTTCGGCTCAGGTCATGATCCCAGGGTCCTGGGATCGAGCCCCACATCAGGCTCTCTGCTCTGCGGACAGCCTGCTTCCTCCCCTCTCTCTCTGCCTCTCTGCCTACTTGTGATCTCTGTCTATCAAATAAATAAATAAAATCTTTAAAAAAAAAAAAAAGAATCATTCTTCCAAAAAAAAAAATCATTAAAAAAAAATGCTGATTCTATTTTTCCTACTAATAAACTTTATTTTTCAGAGCAGTTTGGAATAAAAAGTACAGAGATTTCCTCCATATTCCTTGTCCCACCCACCCTTCTCTTCCTTCATTATCAACATCCTGAACCTAAGTGGTATAGTTGTTATAGTCATTGAAACTTACTTGGCACCTCATTAACAAAGTCCGTGGTTTACATTAGGGTTCATTCTTGGTGTTATACATGCTGTGGGTTTTGTTTTGTTTGTTTTTTAAAGATTTTATTTATTTATTTGACAGAAAGAGACCACAAGTAGGCAGAGAGACAGGCAGAGAGAGAGAGAAAGAGAGAGAGAGAGAGGGAAGCAGGCTCCCTGCTGAGCAGAGAGCCCGATGGGGGACTCGATCCCAGGACCCTGAGATCATGACCTGAGCCGAAGGCAGCGGCTTAACCCACTGAGCCACCCAGGTGCCCTTGTTTGTTTTTTAAAAGATTTTATTTATTTATTTATTTGACAGAGATTCAGCGAGAGAGAGAACACAAGCAGGGAGAGTGGGAGAGAGAGAAGCAGGCTCCCCGCTGAGCAGTGAGCCTGATGTGGAGCTGGATGCCAGGACCCTGGGATCAGGACCTGAGTTGAAGGCAGACATGTAATGACTGAGCCACCCAGACACCCCTGCATATAAAGTTTAGAATCAGTTTTTCAGTATCCACAAAATAACTTTCTGGGATTTTTATTGGGATCGGGATTGAATCTATAGATCAAGTTGGGAGGAACTGACATCTCGACAATATGGAATCTTACCCATGACCATGGATTATCTCTCCATTTATTTAGTTCTTTAATATCTGTTATGAGAATTTAGTAGTTTTTCTCATGGATCTTACATATATTTTGTTAGATTTATACCTAAGTATTTTGTTTTTGAATATGATAATGTAAATGATAAAGTGTTTTCAATTTCAAATACCACGTATTCATTGCTGGTATATAGAAAAGTGATTGACTTATATTTATTAATCTTATATCCTACAACCTTATTACAATTGCTCATTAGTTCCAGGAGGTTTTTTTTGCTGATTCCTTTGAATTTTCTACATGACCACATCATCTGTGAACAAGGACAGTTTCATTTCTACTATCCCAATATGTATACCTTTTATTTCCTTTTCTTGTCTTACTACATTAGCTAGGACTTTTCAGTACAATGTTGAAAAGCAGTGGTGAGACATCTTTGCTTTGTTCCTCATCTTAGCTGGAAAGCTTGGACTTTCTTACCATGAAATATGATGATAGCCCTAGGGTTTTTGTAGATGTTCTATTTCAAATTGAAGAAATTCATCTTTATTCCTACTTTGCTGAGAGATTTTATCACGAATGGGTATTAGATTTTGTTAGATGCTTTTTCTGCATCTTCTGATAATTGTGTGATATTTCTCCCTTAGACTGTTGATGTGATGAAGTATGTTGATTGATTTTTGTGTGTTGATACTGCCTTGCATAATAGGATAAATCCTACTTGGTCATGGCATATAATTATTTTTATATATTGTTGGATTCGATTTGCTAATATATTGTTGAGGATTTTTGTATTTATGTTCCTAAGAGACACTGGTCTGTAGTTTTCTTAAGTGCTTCAATGCTCTGGAACAGATTGTAGGGAATACATATAATTTCTTACTTAAATGTTCGGTAGAATTCACAAGTGAACCTGTCTGAGCCTATGCTTTCTGTTTTGGAAGATCATTATTGATTGAGTTTCTTCTTCCCTTTTTTTTTTTAAATTTTAAAGACTTATTTATTTATTTTAGAGAGGGTGTGCTTATGAGTGGGTGGGGGAGGGGCGGAGAGAGAATCTAAAGCAGACTCCCCACTGAATGTGGAGCCCAACATAGGGCTTGATCTCACAACTCTGAGATCATGACCTGAGCTGAAACCAGGAGTCAGACACTTAACCAACTAATACCCAGGGGCCCTATTCAACTTCCTTAAAAGATACATACCTATTTAGATTATCTGTTTTCTTCTTGTGTGTGTTTTAGTAGATTGTGTGTTTCAAGGAATTGGTCCATTTGATTGAGGTTTTTAGATTTTTGGGCAGAGATTTGTTTATAATATTCCTGTATTATTTTTAAATTTAATTTAACTTATTCATTTTTTTATGGGGGGGGCGGCGGGGAGAGGCAGAAGGAGAGGGAAAGAGAGACTCTTAAGCAGGCTCCATACCCAGCACAGAGCCCAGTACAGGGCTATTATCATGACCCTGAGATCATGACCTGAACCAAAATCAAGAATTGGTGTCTTAACTGGCTGAGCCACATAGGCGCTCCTCCTGTATTATTTTTTTAATGTCCATGGGATCTATAGTGATGTTCCCTCTTTCAGTTCTTTTCTTTAAAAAAAAATTTTTTTTTATTTACTTTAGAGAGAGAAAGGGGATGGGAGGGGCAGAGAAAGAGAGAGAGAGAGAGATACTCCCAAGCCGACTCCATGCTGAGCATGGAGCCTGATGCAGACCTGGATCCCATGACTTTGAGATCATGACATGAGCCAAAACCAAGAGTCAAGAAGTTTAACTGACTGAGCCACTAGGCGCCCCCGCATTCAAATCTGATTTTAGTAATTGTGTTTTCTCCCTTTTTCTCTTAACCTGGCTTGAGGCTTATTGATTTTGTTGATTTTTTTTTTCCCAAAGAATTAGCTTTTGTTTTTGTTGTTTTTTTTTTTTTTTTTAAGATTTTATTTATTGATTTATTTGACATAGAGACAGCAAGAGAGGGAATACAGGCAGGGAGAGTGAGAGAGGTAAAATAAAAAGCAGGCTTCCTGCTGAGCAGGGAAGCCTGATGAGGGGCTCAATTCCAGGACCCTGGGATCATGACCTGAGCCAAAAGCAGCCCCTTAACCAACTGAGCCACCCAAGCACCTCTGCTCTAATTTGTATTACTTTGTTTTTCTGTGACTTATGTTGGATTTAATTTGTTCTTTGTCTAGTTTCTCCCTACTTTAAAATATATATATATACATATATATATATATATACACATATACATATATTTATTTATTTATTTATTTATGTATTTATCTGAGGGAGAGAACATGAGCAGGCAGAGGAGCAGAGTGGGAGGGAGGGGAAAATATCTTAAACAGATTACACATTGAGCATGGAGCCCCATGTGGGGCTCTGTCTTACGACCCTGAGATCATGACCTGATCCGAGCGGAGAGTTGGACGCTTAACAACTGAGCCACCCACATGCTTCTCTCCCCATTTTTTTTTTAAAGACTTAATTTTTTTAGAGCAGTTTACGTTCACAGCAAGATTGAGAGGAACATTCTCCTTCACTTTTGAAGGATCAGTTTGAAGGATACGGAATTCTAGTTGGTTTTTCTTTCTCAGCCCTTTAAATATTTCATTCCATTGTCTTCTTGCTTTCGTGGTTTCTGAGAAGTTGAATGTAACTCTTATCTCGCTTTTCGATAAAGTGTTTTTTCCCCTCTGGCTTCTTTCAAGACTTTTTCTTTATGTTTGATTTTTCCAAAGTTTGAATATGGTATGCTTACGTTTGGGGTTTTTGGCATTTATCCTACTTGGTTTTCTCTGAGCTTCCTGGATCTGTGGTTTGGTGTCTGATGTTAATTTGGGGACATTCTTAGCCATCATTGCTCCAAATATTGCTTCTGTTCGTTTCTTTTTCTTGTCCTTCTGGTAGTCCCATTGTGTATATGTTATACTTCTTGTAGTTTTCCCACAGTTCTTGGATATTTTGTTCTGGTCCTCCCAACCCCCAGTCTTTTTTTTTTTTTTTTTTCCCAGTTTTGGAAGTTTCTTTTGTCATGTCTGCAAGTTCAGAGATTGTTTCTACAGCCTTGAGCAGTCTAACAATCAGCACATGAAAGGCATTCTACATTTCTGTTACTATGCTTTTAATTTCTGTCGTTTTTTAAAATTCTTTTTTAGAATCTCTCTCTACTTATATTATCAATCCCTTCTTGATGTGTCTGCTTTTCTCATTAAAGATCTTAGCATATTAATCATAGTTTTAAAAATCTAGTCTGAGAGTTCCAGCATTCCTGCCATAACTGACTCTTGTTTTGATGCTTGTTTAGTGTCTCCAAATTGCATTTTCTGCCTTTTAGTATGCTTTCCGGTATTTTTTGAGAAGCAAGCATGATGTACTGGATGAAAGGAACTACAGTAAAATAGGCCTTTAATAATGCTATGGTGAGGTGAAGGGGTAAGGGGAGTATGTATAAATCTCTTACTAGGTCTCAATCTTTTGGTGTCTCTGGTCTGTGAACTTCACCAGTACTCTCAGGTTTTCTCCCCAACTGGTGGGACAGGATGGCTGGTGGCGCTGGAGTTTGTTCTTTCCCTTTCCCCAAGTAGGTTAGGCTCTGACAAAACCCAGCAGGTTAAGCTTGGGTAAAATAGTTTTTCTTGAAGGCAGGTTTTGTTGAGAACAGAATGCCCTATCTTATTTCAGAATACACCTTTTCCTCTCCTCCTGCCAGAAGCATGAGGGGATTTTCCTCTGATACTCACTTTTAGGACCGGGTAACTCTCAGAGGTAAAACTCACAAGACTGTGTCAGGGGAGTCCCCCCTACAATTGGGTTCTCTTGGAATTTTTATTTATTTTTTAAAAGATTTTATTTTATTATTATTATTTTTTTAAGATTTATTTATTTGATAAAAATTACAAGTAGTCAGAGAGGCAGGCAGGGAGAGAGGAGGAAGCAGGCTCCCCTCTGAGCAGAGAGCCCAATGCGGGGCTCCATCCCAGGACCCTGGGATCATGACCTGAGCCGAAGGCAGAGGCTTTAACCCACTGAGCCACCCAGGCGCCCCCTAAAAGATTTTATTTATTTGACAGAAAGGGAGTACACGCACATACACACAAGCAGGGGGAGAGGCAGGCAGAGGGAGGAGGAGGCTCCCCCCCGCTGAGCAGGGAGCCTGATGTGGAGACTCCATCCCAGGACCTTGAGATCATGACCTGAGCCGCAGGCAGATGCTTAACTGACTGAGCCACCCAGGGGCCCCATCTCCTGGAATTTTTAACTTTCAGACTTGTCTACACTGAGCCTCCTGCACTTCACCAGTTACTGCCCAGGTCTTCCTACCCCAGCACTGGTTGCTAGAGGTAGTTTTTGCTTGTGGGTTTTTGCTCAAGTAAGTTGTGATTCTTTGTATCTGCTAACAGTGGTTTATCTCGTGACCTCACGTCTCTGACAGATCTAAGGAGACTTGTTGATTTTTCAGTTTGTTTAGCTTTTTACTTGTTGGAAGGATGGAGTGACAACTTCTGAGCTTACTATATGCAAGACCAGAAATTCTGGCAATTTTATTTTTATTTTCAATATAAAAGGTTATGTTTTAGAAATACACAAGCAGGGGGCGCCTGGGTGGCTCAGTGGGTTAAGCCTCTGCCTTCGGCTCAGGTCATGATCTCAGGGTCCTGGGATCGAGCCCCGAATTGGGCTCTCTCTGCTTAGCGGGGAGCCTGCTTCTCTCTCTCTCCCTCTGCCTGTCTCTCTGCCTACTTGTAATCTCTATCTGTCAAATAAATAAATAAAATATTTAAAAATATATGTATATACAAGCAATCTGTACCCTTTTTGTGGACATATGCTTTCATTTCTTTGGGTAGATAATTGGGAATACAATGGCTGCATCATATGGTAAATGGAGAATTTTTAAAGAAACTTACCAGTTTTCTAAAGTGGTTGTACAATTTTATTTTCTCATTAACTGTGTATGAGAGTTCCAGTTGCTCCATATCCTTGTTATTTTTAAATGCTAACACTTTTTAATTTAAACTATTCAAGTGATTATGTAGTGGTATCTTGTTATGGTTTTAATTTACATTTCCCTAATAGCTAATGATGTCAAACATCTTTTCATGCCCTTATTTACTTAACATCCTTATATCTTCCTTGTTCAACAGTCTATTCAGAACCTTTGCCATTTGTCTGGGGGGGTTGTTTATCTTCTTAGTGCATTGTAAGAGTTCTATATATATTCCAGATACAAGTGTTTGTTGGTCAAATGTTTTGCAAATACTCTCTCCCAGTCTTGTGGTTTACCTTTTCATTTTTGTTAGTGTTTTTTTTTTTATGAATATAAGTTTTTAATTTCAGTGAATTCCAATTCATGCATGTCTGTATGTATGTATGCAAACTCTACTCTGAATGTGGGGCACAACCCTGATATCAAAAGTCACATGTTCTATTGACTGAGCCAGCCAAACACCTTGATGAATTCTATTGATTGAATTTTTCTTTTATTGTCATATATTTTTCAAAGATTTTATTTATTTATTTGTCAGAGAGAGAGAGAGGAGAGAGTATAAGCAGGGGGAGTGGCAGACAGAGGGAGAAGCAGGCTCCCCACTGAGCAAGGAGCCAGATGAGGGACTCCATCCTAGGGCCCTGGGATCATGACCTGACCCAAAGGCAGATACTTAACCTACTGAGCCATCCACACATTTCCTAGTCATATTTTTTTGTGACCCATTTAAGATGTTACAAAATTTAAGAACATTAAGGATTATTTTCTGTGCTTTCTTCTAGAAGTTTTATAATTTAAATTTTTACAGTTAGGCCTTTGATCTATTTTGAGTTAAATTTTGTATATGGTATGAGATATAAGGATAGAGGTTCTGTGTGTTTCTTAATAATTTATTTACTGCTATATAGCTGTTCACTTTTTTAGCACCATGTGTTAAAAAGATTACTTTTGTGGCTCAGTCGTTAAGCGTCTGCCTTCAGCTCAGGTCATGATTCCAGGGTCCTGGGATCGAGCCTTTCATTGGGCTCCTTGCTCAGCAGGAAGCCTGCTTCTCCCTCTTCCACTCCCCCTGCTTGTGTTCCCTCTCTTGCTGTGTCTCTCTCTGTCAAATAAATAAATAAATAAAATCTTAAAAAAAAAATAAAAAGATAACTCTTTCCCTATTGATGTCTGTACTCTCTGTTCTGTTCCGTTTAAGTCTTGAAATTAGGTCATATAAGTCCTCTATCTTTGTTCTTTTTACAAAATGATTTTGCCTATTCTGGGCCCCTTTAATTTTCATATGAATTTTAGGATCAGCTTGTCAAGTCCTACAATAAAACCTGTTGGTATTGTTATAGGTATTGCATTGACTCCATTGGGAATGGAGTCAATGAACCTTCTCATTCATAAAGAATATATACTTTATATATATATATATGTACTATATATCATTTCTATATATTTCTACTATATATCATTTTCTATATATCATTTACATATAATATATTATAGTAGATTATTTCTACTATAATTATATATAGAAAATATATATTTTCTACTATATATCATTTTCTATATATCATTTTCAATGAACCTTCTCATTCATAAAGAATATATATTTTTCTACTTACTCAAATCTTTCTTTATTTGTCTCAGATTGTAGGAGTTTCTACTTAACTTTAGCTCATTCTAGAGAAAAATTAATTCTCTGCCTCCTTAGGGGGAGAGGACAGACAGAATATAGCCTCATCAATTTTTCTTTCAATTGTGGTAAAATGCATATAATGTAAGATGGTAACATGTAATTTACTATTGTAACCATTTATGATTTTATGGTTCATTGGTACATATTCACATTATTAAGCTACTATCACTATCACCCATCTGTAGAACTCTTCATCTTACAAAACCGAACTTTGTACCCATTAAAAATAACTAATCCTTCCCATCCCTCTGCCCCTGGCAACCATCATTCTACACCATTATACTCCTTTTTGTTTCTATGAATTTGACGATTCTAGATATCTCATTTAAGTGGAATCAAACAGTATTTGCCATTTTATAATTGACTTGTTTCATTTAGCATAGTGTTCAAGATCATTCATGTTGTAGCTTGTTTCAGAATTTCTCTTTTAAGGCTGGATAATATTCCACTGTGTGTATATACCACATTTTGTTTATCCATTTGTATGTCAGTGAACACTTGGGTTACTTCTACTTTTTTTTTTTTTTTCAATATATAGTTATTTAATTTAGAGAGAGAGCATGCACTACTAATAGGGAGGGGCAGAGGCAGAGGGCGAGAGAGAGAGAATCTCAAGCAGACTCTGCTGAGCACGGAGCCCGACACAGGGTTCTGTCCCATGACCCTGAGATCACAACTGAACCGAAACCAAGAGTTGGACACTTAACCGGCTGCACCACCCAGGCTTCCCTGGTTGTTTCCACCTTTTAAGTATTGTGAGTAATGCTGGTGTCAACATGGGTGTCCTCATATCTCCTTGAGACTATTTCATTTCATTTGGATATATACCCAAGTGGAATGGCTGGATCATATCGTTAATTTTATTTTTATTTTTATTTTTATTTTTTTTATTTTTTTTAAAGATTTTATTTATTTATTTGTCAGATAGAGAGCACAGGAGCGAGCACAGGCAGACAGAGAGGCAGGCAGAGGCAGAGGGAGAAGCAGGCTCCCCGCCGAGCAAGGAGCCCGATGTGGGACTCGATCCCAGGACGCTGGGATCATGACCTGAGCCGAAGGCAGCCGCTTAACCAACTGAGCCACCCAGGCGTCCCCGTTAATTTTATTTTTAATTTTTTGAAGAATCACCATACTTTTTTCTGTGGCAGCTGCACCTTTTTTACATTCCCACCAATTGTACAGAAGGGTACCAGTTTCTCCACATCTTTGCTTTATCTTATTATTTTCTTTTATTGTTAGTAGCCTTCCTAATAGGAATGAGGTGGTGTCTCATTGTGGCTTGGATTTGTATTTCCCTAATGATTAGTGATTTTTCCATGAGCTTACTGGCCATTTAATATCTTAGGAGAAATGTGTAAGTTCTTTGTCCATTTTTTTAAAAAGATTTATTTATTTATTTTAGAGGAAGTGTGTGCATGTATGCAGTGGGAAGGAGGGAGAGAGAGGGAGAGAAACAGACTTCCTGCTGAGCATGGAGCTCAGTGTGTGGCTTGATCCCAGGACCCTGAAATCATGACCTGGCTGAAATCTAGAGTCAGATGCTTAGCTGCCTGAGCTACCTAGGCACCCCATTACCCATATTTTAATTGGGTTTTTTACTTTTTTATTGTTGAGTATAGGAGTTCTTAATATATTCTGGATATATTACCAGTACCGCACTTTTTTTGATTGTTTTACGTTTGTAATCAGGAAATGTGAAACTTTGTTCTTTTCTCAACATTATTTTGGCTCTGGGGGCACCTGGATGGCTCATTTGATAAGTATCTGCCTTTGGCTCAGGTTGTAATGCCGGGGACCTGGGATTGAGCCCCTCATCGGGTCCCTGCTCTCTCTCTGTCAAATAAATGAATAAAATCTAAAAAAAAAAAAAAAAGATTGTTTTGGCTCTAAAGGGACTTCTGAGATTCTATATGAACTTTTTGTGGACTTTTAAATTTCTGCAAAAAACATTTTTGGGCTTTTGAGTGGGATTGTACCGAATCTATAGATTGCTTTGGATATTATGAACTTTTTTTAAAGTTTTTAAAATTTCTTTAAATATTTTATTTATTTATTTGAGAGAGAGAGCATGAGTGGGGTGAGGGGCAGAGGGAGAGACTGTCAAGCAGACTCCTTGCAGGGCATGGAGCCTGACTCAGGGCTCAGTCTCATGAGATCATGACCTGAGCTGAAACCAGGATTTGGATGCAGACTGACGGATCCACCCAGGAGCCCCAAGTTTTAAAACATTTTTTAAGTAATCTCTACACCCAACATGGGGCTCATCCCAGAACTCTGAGATCAAGAGTTGCATGTTCTACCGAATGAGCCAGCTGGGCTGCCCAATGGATATTATGAACATCTTAATACTGACTTCTAATCCATAAACGAGGGATTTCTTTCTATTTGTTATTTGCTTCTATCTTCTTTAACTTCTTTCAGCAACCTTTTTTAGTTTTCAGTGTACAGGTCTTTCACTTCCATGGTTAAATTTGTTCCTGAGTATGTTATATTATTTTTGATGTTATTGCAAATGGAATGGTTTTGTTAATTTCCTTTTGAAGTTGTTCATTGTTAGTGTATAGAAACGCGACTGATTTCTGTACGTTGATTTTGTATCCTACAACTTTGCTGAATTCATTTATTCTAACAATTTGTGGGGGGACCTTGAGATTTTCCTACATACAAGATTTTTGTATTTTGTCTGTGAACAGAGAAAACTTACTTCTTCCTTTGCAGTTTGAATGCTTTTTATTTCTCTTTCTTGCCTAATTACTCTGACTAGAACCTCTAGTACTGTGTGATTAGAAGTAGCAAAAGCAGGCATCCTGTTTTATTCCTGATCTGAAAGAGAAAGCTTTCATTCTTTTGTTAAGTGAGATCGTCTTGATCCAATCCAGTTGAATCTGTTTGTTTTTTCCAAGCTGTTCTTATTCCTGGTTTGTAGTTTGGTCAGGGGTGTTTACTAAGGTTTTCCCTTCCCTTCTGGGCCCTGAAATCCACTATTTAGTTCCCTCCCATCATAAAACTGCTGAAATCTAGGAGCCAGCAAATGTCTTGAAGGAAAAGTCAGAAAATGTCTTGAATGAAGAATGTTAGACTTTGTCATTCCATTTCTCTGGGATGTTGGCCATTTGAATCCTGGCAGCTTTGGTAGTCTGAATTCCAATTTTCGTGTCATCAGCCCTGCGAGACTACTACAAGCTTTATGATTCTTCTTTCTTCATTGGCTTCTGTGTTCTGCTTTGAAGTCAGAAAGTGCAGCAAGGGAATAAAGAACCCATGAACATAGAGCTGATCTTTTTGTGATT
The DNA here is from genome assembly GCA_003697995.1 of Taxidea taxus jeffersonii. Classification (NCBI taxonomy): domain Eukaryota; kingdom Metazoa; phylum Chordata; class Mammalia; order Carnivora; family Mustelidae; genus Taxidea; species Taxidea taxus. The sequence goes on from RCUC01141185.1 coordinate 30,469, forward strand.
CTCAAACACTTAAAAATTTTTTTAACTGGATTTTGTAATTGCTCTGATACCACCTAAGCTGTCATAGCCAGAAGCAGAAGTCTAGATACATCATTTAAAAATGTGAAACATAATAGGGGCCTGGCTGGCTCAGTCGATTGAGTATGCAACTCTTGATCTTGGGGTTGTGAGTTCAAGTCCCACGTTGGGCATAGAGCTTACTTAAAAAAAAAAAAAAGGTGAAACATAATTTATTATGAGATCTGTAATAGGAAATGTTATTTCATTCAACTGTTTGTAGGTATGGCAGTTACTGGCCTTAAACCAGATACACGTTATCATTAGCAAGTATTAAGATGATGGTTTAATGATCTGAAGATTGTTATTAAAGCTTAAAATGCTTTTGTAAACAATTTATAGGTATTCTTTTAAAAATGTGAAGAATTATAAAACAGTTACAGGTTATCTTATTGTATGGTATTTAATATATTGTTTATTTTTTTAATTACAAAAGAAATACATGTTTGTTGTCATAAAATCAAGCAGTATAGAATATAAGATAAGAAGTCCTCTTTTTTCCGGGCACTTGGGTGGCTCAGTGGGTTAAAGCCTCTGCCTTCGGCTCAGGTCATGATCCCAGGGTCCTGGGATCGAGCTCCACATCAGGCTCTCTGCTCAGCAGGGAGCCTGCTTCCCCCTCTCTCTCTGCCTGCCTCTCTGCCTACTTGTGATCTCTACCTGTTAAATAAAAAAAAAAAAAAAGAAGTAGTCCTCTTTTCCCCTGCCTTCATTGTACCACCTACCCCTCCAGTCCCAGGAGTAGCCACTGTTAATAATCTGATATAAATTCTTTCATACATGCAAATTTTTCCCTTTAATCGCAGAAGTGAGATTGTGATATACAATGTTTTGCAACTTGCTCCTTTAACCTAATGTGGTATTCACTTTTTTAGACCGTATACTCTGATCTTTCTCATAAAGACCTAGTATATATGTCATTTTACAAAGCCATTTCTTTCTTTCCTTTCCCTTTCTTTTTTCTTTTTCTTTCTCTTTCTTTCTTTCTTCTCCTCCTTCCCTCCCTCCCTCTCTCTTTTTCTTTCTTTCTTGTAGGCTCTGTGGTCAGGGCCTTGACCCCAAGATCTTGAACTCATGACCCCAAGATCAGGAGTCACATGCTATCCTGACTGGGCCAGCCAGGCATGCCTAAAGCCTTCCCTCCTTCCCTTCTTCCTTTCCTTCAGACATTTAAGTTTATTTATTTTTTTAGTAATCTCTATCCCAAACCTGGGGCTCGAACTCATGACCCCGAGTGAGAGAGGGTTACATATAACTCTCCCACTGAGTTAGCCAGGCACTCCCCTAAAGCCATTTTTTAAAAAAGATTTTATTTATTTATTTGATGAGAGAGAGGGAGACAAACACAGAGAAGGCACAAACAGAGGGAGCAGCAGAAGGAGAGGGAGGAGCAGGGAGCCTGATGGGGGCTCAATCCCAGGACCCTGAAATCTTGATCTGACCTGAAGACAGACACTTAACGACTGAGCCACCCAGGCACCCCTTCTAAAGCCATTTCTTAACACATGTCATCCTTCCCTTCTTTGACTGTTGTGAACAGTAGTGCAAAGGACATCTTTTGTGCACCAATGAGAGTAGAGTTATAAATTGCATAAAAAATGAGTACTGTTTTAAATTTTTAATGTAGATAAATTTTCTGCTGTAGATACTATTATCAAATATCCTTTCTAAAAGGTTGCATCATTTTACATGCCCATCAAGACTGTTCTTGGGATGCCTGGGTAGTTCAGTCTGTTAAGCATTCAGTCCTTGATTTTTGGGTCAGGCCATGATCAGGGTTGCCAGATTGAACCATGTGTTGGGCTCTGCCCTGGGCATGAAGCCTTCTTAAGAATCTCTCCCTCTTGGGGTGCCTGGGTGGCTCAGTGGGTTAAAGCCTCTGCCTTCAGCTCAGGTCATTATCTCAGGGTCCTGGGATCGAGCCCTGCATTGGGATCTCTGCTCAGCGAGGACCCTGCTTCCTCCTCTCTCTCTCTGCCTGCCTCTCTGCCTACTTGTGATCTCTGTCTGTCAAATAAATAAATAAGATCTTTAAAAAAAAAATTAAAAAAAAGAATCTCTCCCTCTCCTTCTGCCCCTTCCCCCACATGTGCTTCCTGCTCTCTTTCCCTCTCAAAAAAAAGGGGGGGGGAGAAAGTATGAGACTATTTATATCTGTATATTGCCATTTATACTGGGTGTTATTATCAGTCTATACTACCATTACACTGAATGTTATTATCAATCTTTCTATTCTAATCTAGGAAATGAAAAATACTGGTTTTATTTGAGCATTTTATTGTATACCTACAATATATAAAATGTATATTCAAAGCAACATAAAATTGGACAAAAATATTGCAGATACACAATTGTTAACAAAAAAGCAAAAGGCCAATAAGTTTATGAAAAGACATTCAACCCTATTAATAAAAGGCTCATGGAAAGCAGAACACAGTCTGATATTCTTTTTTTTTTTTTTAAGATTTTATTTATTTGACAAACAGAGATCACAAGTAGGCAGAGAGGCAGGCAGAGAGAGAGAGGAAGAAGCAGGCTCCCTGTTGAGCAGAGAGCCCGATGTGGGGCTCGATCCCAGGACCCTGAGATCATGACCTGAGCCGAAGGCAGAGGCTTAACCCACTGAGCCACCCAGGCGCCCCAAGATTTTATTTATTTATTTGTTAGAGAGAGCGAGCGAGCACAGGCAGACAGAGAGGCAGGCAGAGGCAGAGGGAGGAGCAGGCTCCCTGCTGAGCAAGGAGCCCGATGTGGGACTCGATCCCAGGACGCTGGGATCATGACCTGAGCCAAAGGCAGCCGCTTAACCAACTGAGCCACCCAGGCGTCCCCACAGTCTGATATTCTTGATTGGACATGTAAAGTGATGCAACTTTTTAGGAAGGATATTTAATAATCATATCTATAACAGATAATATGATTTGTTAAAAATTTAACAGTACTCTTACTTTTGATGCAGTTTTAAAGATTAAAATCTTAAATTTCTAATTGCCGATCTTACTGGGATTTCTGAGTTTATCTATGAAACTGCTTTTTTTTTTTTTTTTTTTTAGATTTTATTTATTTATTAGAGAGAGAGAGCGAGCACAGGCAGACAGAGAGGCAGGCAGAGGCAGAGGGAGAAGCAGGCTCCCCGCCGAGCAAGGAGCCCGATGCGGGACTCGATCCCAGGATGCTGGGATCATGACCTGAGCCGAAGGCAGCTGCTCAACCAACTGAGCCACCCAGGCGTCCCTATGAAACTGCTTTTTATGCAAAATGTATGCATTTTAAAATAAGTAATTTGTAAATACAGTTAGTTCAAACTGACATCAGATTGAATATATCCTTGCATTAGAAGGAACAAATGATACTGTTAGTCGACCCTTTTGTTCCTTTTTAGTACAAGTCAGAGATTTAAAAAAATGAGGTTTGTAATTGTACATACTTGCATTCTTTCAGTTTCACTTTATTTTTATTTATTTATTTTAAAGATTTTGTTATTTATTTGACAGAGATCACAAGTAGGCAGAGAGGCAGGCAGAGAGAGAGAGGAGGAAGCAGGCTCCCTGCCAAGCAGAGAGCCTGATGTGTGGCTCAATCCCAGGACCCTGAGATCATGACCCGAGCCAAAGGCAGAGGCTTCAACCCACTGAGCCACCCAGGCGCCCTCAGTTTCACTTTAGTTGGATTTGAATGGTAATGAAAGATGCTGATAAATAGTTAAGTTTCCATAAGGTTATGCACAAATACACAGTATATGAGTGTAATGAATATATCCATCACCCCCACAATGTTTCCTTATGCCCCTTTGGGATCCATTCTTCTTGTTCTCCCCCATTTCCAGGCAACTACTGATCTGCTTCCACATTTTTTGACATATATTATCTTTATCATTCAGTTAAGAATATTTTCTGATTTCTGGTCCAGGGAATATTTAGATGTACCTGGATCTTTTCTAGTTTAAAGATTTTATTGAGAGAAAGAGAGGGAAGGTGAGCAGGGGGAGGGGCAAAGGGAGAAAGGGAGAGAGAGTCTCAAGCAGATGCCACACTGAGCATGAACTCTGATGTGGGGCCTAATCTTACAACCCTGAGATCATGACCTGAGCTGAAATCAAGAGTTGGACCCTTAACCAGGCTGAGCCACCCAGGCACCCCAGCTGTTGTATTATCTTAAAATACGAGAAAAATTAAGTTTGCTGCATCGGTTGACTCTTCCTTTTATGAATACTTTCTTTGTAGCTTGTGATACTGTTTGATAGCATTTTACACAGAATAGAACTTCTTTCAAAATTGGAGTTAGTCCACACAAATCCTGTTGTTGCTTTATCAACGAAGTCTATGTAATATTCTAAATCTTTGTTGTTATTTCAACAGTCTTCAAGGTGTCTTCACCAGGAATAGATTCTATCTCAAGAAACCACTTTCTAGGGACGCCTGGGTGGCTCAGTTGGTTAAGCGGCTGCCTTCGGCTCAGGTCATGATCCCAGTGTCCTGGGATCAAGTCCCACATCGGGCTCCTTGCTCGGCAGGGAGCCTGCTTCTCCCTCTGCCTCTGCCTACCACTCTGTCTGCCTGTGCTCGCACTCTCTCTCTGTCTCTCTAACAAAAAAAAAAAAAAAAAAAATCTTAAAAATGTTTAAAAAAAAAAAAAAGAAACCACTTTCTTTGCTTACCCATAAAAAGTAACTCTTCGGGGCACCTGGGTGGCTCAGTGGGTTAGTCCTCTGCCTTCGGCTCAGGTCATGATCTCAGAGTCCTGGGATCGAGCCCCACATCGGGCTCTCTGCTGGGCAGGGAGCCTGCTTCCCTCTCTGTCTCTGCCTGCCTCTCTGCCTGCTTGTGATCTTTGTCTGTCAAATAAATAAATAAAATCTTTAAAAAAAAAAAAGAAAAGTAACTCTTCAACTGTTCACATTTCGTCATGAGATTGTAGTAGTTCAGTCATATCTTCAGGACCTACTGCTAGCTCTTTTGCTGTTTACATCACATCTGCATTCAGAACATATATAACATTTATTAAGTTTGTAGTCTTATATGGGCACAGTTCATGGTACCCCAAAACAGTTACCATGATCCCAGAGTCCTAGGATCAAGTCTCAGAGGTCATTGTAACAAATAAAATGATACTGAAAAAGTTCAAAAATACTTTGAGATTATCAAAATGTGATACAGAAACATGAAATGAGCAAATACCTTTGGGGAAAATTGGCACCGAAAGACTTGTTTGACACAGGGTTGCCACAAACCTTCAATTTGTAAAGAAAACACATAATCTGTGAAGCACGATAAAATGAGATATACCTGTATATGATTTCAGTCATTTGGGATTTAAGACTTGCTTTTGCTTTATGACGTAGGATTTGGTCATTTTTTAAATGCTTGTGTGTGCTTGAAAAGAGTATGCTTTGGGTGCCTGGGTGGCTCAGTGGGTTAAAGCCTCTGCCTTCAGCTCAGATTGTGATCCCAGGGTCCTGGGATCGAGCCCCACATTGGGCTCCTTGCTCCACGGGAGGCCTGCATCTCCCTCTCCAACTCCCCCTGCTTATGTTCCTTCTCGGTGTGTCTCT
>RCUC01141186.1:0-101902 GCA_003697995.1 Taxidea taxus jeffersonii
TGCTTGGCTAACTCTCCACCCCTGGGCATGGTTTTCAGTATTCTCATGAGGCAAAAAGTCGGTGAAAGTGCGGTACTGGGATCCGACTTGTTGAAGACTGGTTTGTCCTGGGCTGGGCTTGCTTCTTAGCCGGTGCTTTGCTCCACCAGGAAAGCCATGATGGCCAGCAGGCAGCGGGAAGTTTTCCAAGTGCACAGGGGCTTGTCCCCAGGGTCCCTGACTGTCGCATGTCTAGGCTGCAGAAACATGGCAAAGCTGAGTTGGAAAGAATCAAAATGCAACATCTCTTCTTACCTGATGATTTCTTTTCCTATCTCAAGCCAAGAAAGTACCTTTAAATGAATCTTTTTTTTTAAGATATCTATTAATAAAACATACTTCCCTTCTATGGCTGAGGATATGGTATGGATCTGGGAAGCTTAGGGAATTGCTGTCCCACAGCTGCGTGCTGTGGGGAGTAGCCCCCAATGGATAGCAGAGCTGGAAGGTGCTGTTGTGGCCACACACCTGCTTCAAGTAAGGCCCAAGTCCTTCAGGGACCACTCTGTTGATGAGGCCCCCACAGCTGCGCTTGCCTTCACCAGCGGCCACCTGCTTGCCCGACCTGTACAAAACCTGCCCCTCTCCACAGCTCTTCATGAAGAGAGCGATGGGCAGGGAGAGAGGACCAGTTGTGTGGCTGTAAAAGCCAGCCCGGTGGCATCGTGTCTGCAAGCCGCGCCAAAGTGCCGGAGCTGACTAGTCACAGTTCTTGCTGTGTGGACTAGTAAGAACCGTTCCCAGTAGCCTATGCTCATTTGATTCATTCCACGGTGAGCCTCCTCGCCACTTACCATTTGCACTCTTTATCGTCAATGTCTCAAGGTTTCTGGGACGAACCACCAGCTCCTACATTTCCGCAGCGTGATCGCATCTCCAAATGTGCAGACCTAACACCCTCTGTCCCAGAGCTTGCCGCGTAGTATTTTTGGCATTTATGAGGTCTGGGGTTCCTGCTCTCTGCAAGCGTGCTAGCTCCTAAAAAGGTCGGGGGAGGGGGGGCGGCACCTGGGTATCGGTAAAGCCTCTGACTTTGGCTCCCATCATCCTCTCAGGGTCCTGGGGTGATGCCCTGCCCTGAGAATCCCTACCTAGCAGGGAGTCTGCTTGCCCCTCTGCTTTGCCCCTCTCCCCTACGTGTGGTCTCTGTGCCTTTCTCTCTTAAATAGAATCTTAAAAAAAAAAAAAAAATTAAAAGTAAGGGACACTGGATGAGCTGTGAAAGTTCCTCTCTTTTTTCTTTTTCTTCTTTTTTTTTTTTTTTTAAGATTTTATCCTTTTGGGGCGCCTGGGTGGCTCGGTGTGTTGAGGCCTCTGCCTTCGGCTGGGTTGTGATCCGGGGATCCTGGGATCGAGCCCTGCGTCGGGCTCTTTGCTCGGCAGGGAGCCTGCTTCCCCCTCTCTATCTGCCTGTCTCTCTGCCTACTTGTGATCTCTATCTGTCAAATAAATAAATAAAATCTTTAAAAAAAATTTTTATCCTTCCACTTGAGAGATAGTAAGAGAGAATATGAAAAGGGGCAGGGGAGAGGGAGAAGCAGGTTTCCTGCTCAGCTGGGAGCCTGCCCTGATGCAGGGCTGGATACCAAGACCCTGGGATCATAACATAAACCAAAGGCAGATGTTTAACTGAGCCACCCAGGTGCCCCGAGAGTGCCCCTCTCAAACTCAACCAGTAGAGACGTTATTCATCCCCCTGTTCCTATGAAGAAGTGAAAGAGCCCAGAGTGTGTAATGGTTGGTCTTATCCTCCCTAATGTCCCTCAGCCAGGAGACAGAGCCAGGAGAAGTGATGCCCAGCCTCGGTACCCAAAATACGTCCTGTCCTTTTGCTTAGTTTTGCGAACTTTCAACTTCCCTATTCGGAAAAAAATAAGTCTTTAAAAAAATAAGAACAGAAACACTTCCTTTCTCTTTGCTTTCCCATCACTTAACCCAGAAGGAACTATAGAATGACAAATTTCAACATTTGACACCTGCAAACAAAAATGTTAATCACACTTTCTTAACGTTGAATATTGTTGGTAAATTCAAGCATCCATTACTTTATAATCTGTTCATGTATTTAACAACCATTTACATTATGAGGAAGCTGTATGTGCAGGGTTAAACACTGCAAAGTTATAAAAAAAATTCTGGTATGATTCCACCTGTTGAGGAAGATATAATTTACTTGAGAAAGGAAGATACAAATAGGACTTTAAAATAATGAGCAAAATTAGGTATTACTAAGTTTCTATGGGCAAACCAATAAGAAGAGTTTTTCCATCTTGGAGCATCAGGGAAAAGTCACAGAGGGTGAAGTGGATGGACTAGGCTCTGCTGGAGGGGGACCTTTGTGCCCAAGAGGGGAGAGACCTGTCCATGGTGAAAGAACATTGTTTCACGCAACATGTTCTAGTACAATTGTGTGCACCGCTCTCGACCAAAGACAGCTGTAGATGTGACTTGCAAGGGAGAGAAACAAACATTAAATGAAGGAATACATACTTAATACAATATTAGGAAGGGGTTGGTACTATTGAGAAAAGTAAAGCCGTCAAAGAGCAATTAATGGATTAGTGCTCTTCCCATAGAGTGGTTAAGAAAAACTTTTTTTTTAAGAAGGTGACCTTTTAGCAGGGATCTGAAACATCTAAATTAATCTAAAATATACATGTCTGTGATATGCATTATACTTCTAATTTGTAGCATTCAATAGATTCGTGTGTTTCAAAAATTAAAACAAAAATAAAGGAGTTTGCTTTTTAAAAATAACAAATACATAAAAGGCAAAAAGCAGAAATCTCCATCCTACCCATGTTTTCTAGCTACTCAGTAAATAACTTGTGTTTGTATCTGGAGAAAACTTGTAAATATCTGGAGAAAACATTGTAGATGTTTGGAGAAACATTTACACTTGTAAATATCTGGAGAAAAATTATTTCAGGCTAAAGAAATAGGGAGTAAAGAAGCCCAGAAGCCAGAGTTCCTTTGATATGTTTGAGAAAATGCAAGAGCTGGAGCAAGGAGGAGAGTCCCAGAAAATGTTACAGAGGCCAGATCATGGAGGGCTGGTGGGCCACGGGAAGGGGTCCAGATTCATGCAAAGTGTGGTGAGAGGCTGTTAGGAAATTTTGAGCCCTGGGATGATCTGATCTGATCTCTGTTTCTTAGAAGTTCACTAAGCAGTATACAAAACCGGCTATAAGAGAACAAAAAGACCAGCTGGGGGGCACCTGGGTGGCTCGGTGGGTTAAGCCTCTGCCTTCGGCTCAGGTCGTGATCTCAGAGTCCTGGGATCGAGCCCCATATCAGGCTCTCTGATCAGTGGGGAGCCTGCTTCCTCCTCTCTCTCTGCCTACTTGTGATCTTTCTCTCTCTGTGAAATAAATAAATAAAATCTTTTTAAAAAAAAAGGCCAGCTGGCAGGCTAGTCAGGGGGCTATGGCAGGAGTCCGTGAGAAAGGAATAGGACTTGGATGAGGGCAAATATGTAGAAAAAAATGGAGTAATCTCAGATTCTCCTGTCGAGTTAAGCAGTAATTAGCTACCTAACAATAGAATGAAGAAATACCTAGAGAAAGTTGTTTCTTTGCTCATTCAGATTCATGATTTCATTTTTCTTTGAAACTTGTCTCTTGCATGCCAAAACCATATGACCACCATCCCTAAAAGTGTTGAGTCCATGTTTGGAATAAGTGAAGTAATTTTGCAAATTCAAAAATCTAGCAAAGTAAGTGTAGTGTACAAGTAATACGTTTCATGGAGACTTCCAACCTGATTATACCTAATAATTGTTGTTAATGATGCAAATCATCTATGTGGCTTATCCTTTAGACTGTCCAGGTGATTTTATGACTTTTAAAATTAGACCATTGAGTAACTTTTTTTTAAGAAGTTGTCCACCCTTCAGTAATGGCCTACCCATGAGCACCCTGATTTCTTTGTATAGTCTTTAGACGAGGCATGATTAAGATGTTAAATGGAGAGACTCCGTCAAACACATTAATTTTCTGTGGTGCTGGGATAAGTGTGTTGGCCCCTTAAGCAGATCGTGCAATATTGCTTTTCAGATGGAGGGCTTTCTGTCCGAATGCACCACATCTCATAGGAGAGGATAGCTGCGGAGCTTTGGGGCTGTACCGTAGGAATGTAATTTGTTTGTTCAACAAAGCATGGCAGCTAAAGCAATAGAATTGTTTGTTGTTTAGTCTTTCTTATTAGACCACGTCGTAAAGCTCCGAGGAAGGTCGAATGCTAAAAGGAATTAAAGCGCACTTTCTTCTCCCCTCCTAGATATTTTTGAATGCAGAAAAAATCCGGCTGGGGAATCTACCGACCGGCTCCTCGTCATCCTCTTCGCCCAGCTCCTCAAATTCCCGGCAGACAGTGTACGAACTGTGTGTCTGCCCCAATGGCAAACTTTACCTTTCTCCAGCCGGAGTGGGCTCCACTTGTCAGTCCAGTAGCAACATCTGCTTGTGGAACTGAAGTGACTGATCTCTCCTCACACCAGAATAGCCTTTTGTTTCTGTCCGTCTGCTTCACAGTCCCGCTCGGTTTCCCCTGTGGTCAGTCCAGAGCTTCTTCAAATGGTCCACGGAGCAACTTCTTCCAACGCAAGCAGGGGTTGGCTGCCACCTTCTCTCGTGATTTACTGTACTGCTCCAGGCAGAGAGTGTGGGTGACCGGCCAGTGGAAAAATCACCTTCAGCGGGAAAACTGGATCATAGCTTTTGCTCAGAAGGGAGAAAAACATAGGTGCCTTTGCTACATGAAGTGAAGCACACAGTTTTAGATTTTTGCAGGACCCGGAGATGAACTGCATATACATACATTAATTACGTAGATGAAATTCCCAGTATCCAATGGCAAGATGAGATGGTTGACCCTGTCAGAAAACTAATTCTACAGCCCGAAAGCACAATTTTCCAATCATTTTTTTGGATGTAAACTTTTATCCCCGGATTTTAAAAATTTCAAGCATTAGATGATGCTTGCTTTGCTAAAAGTTAAATTCAATACCTGATTTTTAACAAAACGAAACAAAATAAGACAGAATTCCACCCTGAGTTTTGTTTGTTTCTTTGAATTCAGTGTGTTGTTACTCTTTGTCTACTAAGTCTAGAATTTTGTACATTAGGTAATTTTGAAAGCACTCAGCAATATAATCTTTACAGAATTAACAACACCATTATCCTGTCATTTGTCAGATCTGAATGGCCTTATGTACTATTTACTTGGCTTTTGCATGTGACGTATTTGCTTTTAACGAAACATCTAATTTATTGCAATATAAGATAGGATTAAGAGGGGCATACTGATGGTGTGGAATCCATAGTTTATTTTTTTTTAATTCACATGCTATCATTTCCACGAGGTTCTCCTAGTACAACTTTCTGTTTGCTCCATTCACTTTATATTTGACTCTGACTGCTAAAATTCAAACATATCCGCGAAATAAATAAATTACTAACGTGATGCATTTTGCCGAGAATGGATTCACTTTCCATTGGAATATAATCTTCAGAATTCTATGTATTTTTTTGTTGGAGGTGAAGATTTAAGGATGGTAGAAAGTAAATTACAAATCCCTGCTTACACAGTAAAAAATATAAATGTTAACAAATATTGACTATGTGTTTCCTCCATTAGATTCCTATTTTCAGGGATTTGGTCCTATTTCCTTTCAGCTCTTAATACTTAGTTAGCTTGATTAAACTGTTAAGTGACCCAGCTACCCTGGCATCAGAAATCATAGCTCCTTCCATTCTCCACTGCTTATTTTTTTGTAAATTAGCACTAGTAACTCCAGAATAATGTAGATTCATTTATCACAACACTCCTTAACTTGAATTCTTGAAACTTAGAGAATCCAAGAATGTAAAATTGAATTAAATATTTCCTATTATGGGAAGATGACTTGATTACTCTAAGGTAAGTCCTTAATTTTCACCTGTGAGTCACTTACTTTCCCCTATGCTCATTATTGCAGGTATATGGAAGCTTCCTTTTGGGGGCCCATGAACATAGAACCTTTGAAATTCAGGCCTCTGTAGCATAGAGCAAAGTGGGAGATGGGAACTTGTTGGAGTAATTTGTCAAAAGTAGGAAAATTAGATAATGCAAGAAACAAAGTGAACCATTTGGCCAGAATTATCTTGTTTAGATAACCTAACATATCAAATGCTTGGAAAAGCTCCATTTTACTACAACACATTCTGTACCCACCCAAAAGTCCAAAAGCTAGTGCAGTTTTATCACTTTTAAAATAGAACTTGAGTTGTGTTTGCGGGTTATCATAGAAAACTTAAATAACTATTGGAGTAAGAATTGAGATATACAGTTGCTTAAAACCTCCTATCATAACGTAAGCATTCAATTTATTTAAGTTGGAACATTAGAATTTAATATGAGAAATTCTCACATTGGTTTAGCAAAGTACACAAAGTATAACACAAGAAATTTTGAGAGATTATGGGTGCTAATCTCTGTTATGGACCTTTTAGGAAAACACAATGTATTAATTTGAGACATATTCAAGTTCTAAGCACCCCTAAATTAAAACAATTAGAAAGTTGTTTTTTTTTTTTAGTCAAATGAGAACAATTCTTTTGGTTAGTAATTAGCGCCCTTTCTAATCTCAGCTCTGTCTTTTACTAATCAGTGAGCTGATTTAGGCAGCCTGGGACTATCTCCGGACTCCCAATTTACTCCACTATACAACAAAAATATCGAGTCTAGTGGTCTCTTGAGAGCTCTAACATGTTCTAATTCCAAGAGCAGATATTCTAGGCGATGGAAGGGTCCACTAAATTTCAAATCCTACATCATAAGAGGAGAAAAGTCAAGAGAGAGTGAGGAGACAAACGCCATAAAATCCAATTCTGGTGAGGGGCTGTCAATTTCAAGTTCAAATATGTTCTGAAATGTTAGACACAATTTGAAAGAAATGTATGTTAAGAGATTTAGACAACGTCTAAATGATGTAAAAATATCTGATTTAGTAGAAATAGTGATACAGGTGGCTCTGCTATCCAACACTGGGCAGTTGGTTGAAATTACTTGGCTGGCTATTTTAAATTCCTTAGAATCTAGGTATAGATTCAGCCTCAGAGTTGGAGCTTCTACTGAAGGCATGGAAGATTGCTCCTAAAAGTCCTTCATTTCCTTATAAACGAAGGTTTGGTTCTCTCCTACTAAAGAGTTCCCTTAATTGTAGACTGAAACAGATTCATCGTCTGTTTCTCCAGTAGTATTTTTCTGTTACAACCTATATAAATAGCATGCAGTTTATGCAGATGCAAATTTCATCTTTCCTAATTTAACTAAAAAAAAAAATTCCTTTGGGTGTCATGCATGGACCTTAAACTTTGTATTGAGTTCAGCTGGAGAAGTCAGGAAAGGAAGAAGGGAGAAAGTCAAGCAAACTCACAGGCAGAAGGGATAAAAGGAAGGAAAGGGATTGACCATATTCTTAGCATTTACATTTTTAGCTGGGGATGAAAAAACAGTATTTGAGTTCTTTTTCTGGGGGGTCAAAGGAGAGAAGCAAAGAAAACACATTATCCCTTATTCTTTTAGAATATCTAAATGAGACACTTAAAAATATATACTTCCAAATTTCCTGTCTTTTTTCACTCAACATCTCCAAAATTTCTATCCTGTATTTCTTGGTCCTATTTTTTTTTTTCCTTCTTAGGAACCACAAGCTTTCTAATTTAGTACATAATTATTGAAGCGTTCAAGATAATTTTATACTTCAGATTTGCCGTTAATCAGGAAATCTTAGATTTCAGTACCCCTAATCTCTGAAAATGTACCCTGGAGTTTCATTTCTAGTTTTTTGCCTACCTACTCATGTGACTTTAAGAAATGCACTTCCTTATCTTGACCACAGTTTACTTACCTGCGAAAGGGGTACAGCAAACCAGAAGTTTCCTTGGTTATTCTCAACTCTAAAATTTCACTGATTTCACTTGAGAAGAGACTCAGCAATCTTGAGTTCAGTAGCTTAGTCTGAATTAGCCTTTCTGATCTCCTTCTATACCTTAACCTGTTTCTTATTGGAATGTTGAAATGCAAATCTTTCCGGCATCCTGCTCCTTACTCCTTTTTTTCTATATTCTTTCTTGTTCTTACTATGTGAACATTAATGTCCCTTTCATAAATAATATGTCATTGACAGGTTTCAGGAATACGGTTGACATTTTAAAAAGAAAAGGATATATTTGGGTCTTACTGAAAAGCACTATTTAGGAAATTAATAGAGATGTTTACCAAATATTAATATTCCATTGATCCTTCTGTTACTACTTATCCCCATCAAACTAAAAAGCTCTGATTTTCTGAAGAAAAGGTAATTTTGATCACAAAGTTTAGTTGCTGATTTTTATAAGATGCTATGCCATTCAAACTTCCTGCATTTTCTACCATCTGAATTTCTCAGTTGGACAGTGCCTCATTTTATTAAACTAGTATTTGATACAAGAAAACTCCAAATGCATCGTGTCATTGCAAACGTATCTCTATATGAGGCAGCAATTGGTAGACGGCTGGAGAGTGTTTAATGCATTTAAGTGCTATATTTTATAACATAGTGTCAGTATCATAATATTAAATTATTAAAATAGTTGAAGATATTTAATGGCCAAATTTTCTATGACACCATCAAAGCCAAATTCATGTTTGAGTTTCACATGAGTAAGGCCTTATAACCTTATTCTTCCAGTAGCTTTGGTCTAATTATCATTGCTCATGTGACCATATTTAAAGATACTTGGAAAAAGTATTTTCTCTCTGTAGTAGTGCATATTATAGCAGTGGATATTACAACATATCATTATCACAAAGTAAAATATTATATTTTTATTTAAAACAGTTATAAACTAATGAATGACCTCATTGAACACTGTTATTCATATTGTTTTATACTGCAGTTCATTAGTTATTTAAATGTCAAAGACCAAAGACTGGGATTTCTATTGTATTTAACTCTACAACACTACTGCTTCTACTAATCAATTTAAATGAATAGGAGGGCTTATAGTTATAACATGAGGTAGTAAACATCCTCCTGGCAGGATTCTGAGCTATAGATCATTAACTAATGTTTTGGTTTTAGAAGGAAATTTTGTTAGCATTGTCCACTTACTTTTTATACATGCATAATAAACTCCTTGATATTCATAAGACCAGTATATAAAGACTATATCCTAAAGTGGATCCAGGCTGGATTGACTCAGCTGAGTTTAAACTTTTGTTGCTTGGTAAAAATTCTTTGGAGAATATAATTAATTTGAAATACTTTTAGAACCAGAGGGCTATTTTTTAAGTGTTGATTGAAGCAGTTCCGTTCTTGGAGAAAGTCAATGAACAACATGAAAGGAAGTGAGGTATAATGAACTGTGATCCTTTTTTTTTGCAGTCTTAATACCTCATTTGTCTGAATGGTTATAAATAAAAGCCAAACAGGGTTGACGATGTGCAAGGACATTCACTAACAATGGAGATACGTAATTTCAAGTTTGAGTGTCTCGTTATTTATACAATTCTTTAAACCAGGTCCACTACTCATTTATTTTGTTTTGTAATTTTCATGTAAATGTTTTCTTGTATATATAGATATATGGAAAAATGGAACTATTTTCTTACACATACTATGCAATATGTTTGTAAAATTGCAATATTACCAAAATACAAAAGCTGTGCTTTTGTACTCTATCTTGCTTTATGTAAAATCAATATTTTCTATTTAAATGGACTACCTGTCCCATAAACTGTAGATAACATATCTATTCAAAATCAGTCTATTGTATCTTTTGTTTAGATTGGGGTGGATTGCGTTCTATTTCTTTTGGGAGAAAATGCACCAGTTTGGCAGTTGGAAACTTTGTTTTCCTTAAAAAATGAGACCTTTGAAGCATGCCATGAGCTCATATAATTTAAGATCTCTCCTGTAATTCTTGTATTTTGTCCTAATTTTGGTGCTACTGTGTAACCATGATTAAACGTGATAGTCAAAACAAAGAGGATCAAAACTTATATGCTATCATTTGTTTAATTGAGAAAAAAGTTTGAAGAGGAGGGATATGAGTATTATAGTGATTTAGAGACCTTTTTTGATTATGTGTTTTAAATATCAATTCTAGTATGATCTATGCTTTTCAAATTTTAGTTTAATCTGTATATTTATACTTGATAAAGATACTTCCCTTATGAAAAATTGAGCATATTGTTCTTCTTAAACATAGGACAAATGAAACTAAAGAAATCAAATTGACTTAAAAGTCTTGGTCACTACATTTTGCCAGATTTTTAGCTGAGAGTTTACCCATTCTGCAAACTCTGATTTGATTCTGGGGGTAAGAGTAAATGAATTGTTATTTGCTCAAATATACATCCTTATGCAGACATATATCACACATAAGTACACGTACACGTGCAGTGGCACACTAATTGGCATTTACTTATTTGATGTATTTCTTCATTTCCTCGTCACACTCAAAACATCAAGAACCAACTAGTTCAAAAGAATAACCTGGATTTGATTACCTTTTAGAGAAATAATTCCCAGTCCAGTTCCCTGCATGCTTTGAGAGTGACTTAATTTCTCATAGGTTCCAAAAAAGCAACAGTATCATTTGGAAGTTTTGTGTTTGTTGTTGTTGTTGTTTTGGTTATTATTGCCATTTTCTTTGTTGCCCACATATTTCTACAGACTGGTCCACGTATTAAGAAAAAGGAAACGAAAGTACACACAATCATTTACACTCTTCACAAAAGCTTTCTATATATTAATTATCAACAGACAATAAATGAATGCTTTTACTTTGGGGAATCCTATATATTCAATGACTTCACTGAATCTCAACGGAATTTGGGATGGTTCTAATATGCAGCCAGACCCTTCCATACCTGTTTCCAGCATATCCTCAGAACATTTACCAACCATAGCACTGCCTGGTTTGGGGCACTCTTTTTTCTTATTAAGTGGAGGTACTAGAGAGTGCAGGTTGGGCATGGGTATTAAACCAAAGATTTCCAGGACAATATTATGTTAGTATTTCCCAATGGCTTAACATTAAAGGAATGGCTATAGAGAATAGGACCACGCAAATTGAAAGTTGCTATAACTTTGTGTCATGGGACAAATTTTAGAAGGAAGGCACTGTTTTACATTTTTCTTTCCCTTTCAGTAAGAAATATTACTTGCAATGAAAGTGGATATATGGTAATAACAAATCTTGCTATTATAGTATTCACTAGTGATTTTAAAAATTAACTATGCTCTGCCAGTTAAAAATTATTCTAACTCAAAAAGGGAATAACTTGAAATTATTGAAAATATAAATTGCATCCCTGATTTTTTTTCCAATGAAAGAAATACCATTAAGACTGGGAAAAGAAAAGATGACATCATAAAATTTAATTTTACCTTACAAATATATACTAAAGTTTTTCTCAGAACTAGCCCAATCCACTCTTTTTTTCTGGTGGTGTATATAAATTGGGAAGGACAGGATAAATACATTGGCTTGACACAAAAGGAATGTCATGTTACAATTAAATATTGTATTTTAGCTGATCTAATCAGGTTTCTAGGTAGTAATCACTTATTCTTTCTGATAACAAGTGATATTTTAAAATATCAGATTTCTTACAATATAAACCCTTAAAACAGAAAAAGAATGAAATTGAAGGAAAACCATAGGAAGAAAGGAGGAAAAAAAGGTTAATCACTAAAACAAAACTAGTTAATATGTTGAATGTTAAGTGTATATTTAAGTTTCCTAAAAGTCAAGATTTAAAGGGAACTCACTAGACTTTGTCATTAGAAAAAGTATACCACTTTATAATATATAAACATTTCCTGTGTTAACTCTGAAGAATGTTATTGTCTATGTATTTATTCATGGATCAATACAGACAGCACAATGCCTAAAAGAATAATTTCATATGAATAATTGTTCTCTATTAACTATTAGTAATTATAGAAGATAAGATGGAGTGTTGCAAAGCATGAGAATTTTAATTGATTTATTATTATTCATTAAAATATGCATAAATTACCCCAATTGTATAAAAATTACCCCAAATGTGTAAGATGTCAAACGTAAATAGTTAATAGATCCAAAGCATGTGAGAACTTGCTAGAAATTTTTGAAAATATATACAGTTTTTCTTATGCAATTTGTGTTTATATAGCAGTGTGTATAAATGTATAAGTGTATAAATGTGTAAATGTATATAAATGAGTTTAGCTTATAAGGTAGGAAAGAAACAGTTTGGTAAGTATTATAAATGAAAAGTCTTGTTAAAATCCCATACCACTTAAATTTTAAAAATATGGTGAACTCAGTATTTTCCTAATGTTTACAACGCTAGAGGATTCTGAATTCATTGGACACCATAACTAAGGGCTTTCAGACATCATGAAGAAAGTTACCAATTGTTCTCAAGATTAATTAAGGAAATGCAAAGCCAAAAAAGGACATACCCAAAATTCTAGAAAGATACAATAATTTCTGTCCTTGGGTCAATCTCACTACCAATTAGACTTCACAGATCATCTTGAATTTATAGCTGATTTCAAGGCATTGCAGTATATTATTAATGTATAGTACATTATATGAAGTCACTGTTTAAAGGTAGTCTAAAAGCCCAGAAAAAATAAATTTAATAAGTTACAGCTTCAAAGCAGAACACTATAATATAAAAAATTTAAATTCATTAAATAATAAATGAAATTTCAAAGTAAAATATTAAAAGGATTATAAGTTTCCTTTTACATTTCATCTTTCGACATCTACACATTTCTTATTTTTGCTATGATCCACTATCCATCTTGAAGCAAAACAGTCCTTATAAGTAAATGGATTTGATTTTTAAAAAGGGGCATCAGTAAAGTAGAAGTGAAAAGATCAGATTCTAATTCCTATGTTGCTTTGAATGTCATTCAGCAATCTGCCTAAGTCTAATCTAAGTAAGAGGTTTCAACTTCATTTGTGATTACACATGGATTTCACCTTGCATGCCAACTCTGCCCAGCTGAAAAGGGCTATCAAGATGGGGCACTGTATTGAAAAAGATTCTAGAATAAGGTTCAGGCTCTCCAGGAAGAGCGGCATGATCATTTATTACGTCAGGGGTTCTGGAGCGAGTGATTTATTGCAGTATGTCTGCGCATACAGCAGCAAAACAATGTCCGAGTTCTACCAACTCGACACTAGGCTTCGGTTGCCTAAACTGTAAAATAAAGATGTTAAATACAGACAGTTTTAAAATGCAACAATGACACCTTAATATATTGTATGATTTTTTAAAGGTTTAATTCTGTGCTATATCAGATTTACTTTTACCCTAATGTGGATGTAATAGCATATAAAGTAAGGTGCCAGAATCAAAGGATTAAGGAAAAGAGGTGGTAAGTTGTCAAGCATTTGATGAGTTATGGTCCATTCTGTAATCCAAAGTCCACAAAGGAATTATCCGTAAATTATCTGGGCTCTGGAAAATAATTTTACATCGTAGTCTACTGCTCAAAGATAGAAGTAAATTAACTAACATGGGTTAAGTATATATAGTTATTTGTACTGAATGAAGACAATTTCTGTTACTTTAATTAGAATCTCAACTCTTTTGGATTAAATTCCAGTTTTATAGACCAGAAAGCTGTATTTCAGAGAAGTCAATCAACTATTACAATTCTTACGTTTATTTGATTTTAATGCATTCATTTGCTCATTTATTTAATAAATGGTAACAGGTACTTGCATATGTCAGGCACTATTTTACTAGTCTAGACATTGGTAAACAAACAGTGGCCAACCAAGCAGAGAGAGAAAAGGTCCCGGGGTACCTGGATGGCTCGGTCGTTTAGGTGTCTGCCTTCAACTCAGGTCATGACCCCTGGGTCCCGGGATGGAGCCCCACATCAGGCTCCCCCTCTCTCTGCCCTTCTCCCTGCTTGTGTGCTCTCTTTCTCACTCTCTCAAATGAATAAATTAAAAAGTCCCAACTCTTGCGGAGCTTCTGGATTGCCAAGGAAATGCAGATTACAGATAATGTAAAAATAAATAAACACCATAATATCATAATATGAAAACACCATAATATCATAATATGAAGAAAATAAGCAAAGAGGTAGTGGCACAGTGAGTCTCACTTGGTATAATAAACACTTGAAGAAAAAGAAGAACCTTATCATTACGAGTCACAAAGCTTTACTTTATTCACAGTATCTGGTAATCTGTGGTAGATCCAACCACCTGGATACCTGGTATCCATTAGGAAAATAGTCCTAACAGAAGTAACTAGAAAGTTTGTATTTAAATAACATAAATAATGCTGTAACTGAGTATAAATCTAGAATAAAAATTTACTGCAATTTTTAAGTCTATCATTGAATTCAAAGTCATAAGCTGATATCCCAGCTTCAGTCATAATTGTGTGAGATTCCATGTTTTGGCCTCAGACATACTCTCTTTTAACACAGACCATGATTCCTGTTGACTTCATGTCCTGGCTGCATGTGGAAAATTATGCTTCTTTGGGTGTTAATATGATACATTACCCAGTTTACCAACAAAAGTTCTTTACCAACCAAAAAAACAAAAGTTTACCAACAAAAGGGAATACCCCCCTTTCTCAGAATGCTATTCTAATGATGAAAAATGTCTTGGTGTCCTGAAAAAAAAAAAAAACCAAGATTATTAATTCATAGTGTAATCACCTTCTACCAGGAAGACATATTTACTCTGGATCCTGACCCTTACAAAACGCTCGAAGCCTCAGTGTTGCTCCTGTTACATCAAATTACTTATTTGTTGTTTCCTCTTCATGTGTCTATTCGAGTAAGTCAGCTGTAAAGTTGACTTGAGTATTATCACAAACTATATCTCAACCTATAGCAATTTTGTCTCTGGGATGAATCTATTGAGTCAGGTGACAAGATTCTTTTTTTTTTTTTTTAATTTTTTTTTATTTAAACATATAATGTAATCCCACCCCCCCTCTCCCAACATGGTGACAAGATTCTTACTCACTTTCCAATTTTAATGATTGAGTAATAGATTATATCGTAGTATCTTGCATTGCCCTAAAAGTATTTGAGATCTATTTATTATGGAAAATACTAAATTACAAGACTACACCTTGGTCATTTGCCTGAGGGAAAGTAATCATATAGTGAGAAAGGTTTGGGTAAATTATTCCTTTAACCTGGGCATCTGAAGATTTTTATTGTTAGAGTATCCCCAGACTATAATTCCATAAATCTTTACCCCAACCATAAGGACTGGCCTAAAAACAATACACTATTTGGAAGTTCTAATATTCAACTTCCAAAATTTTTAACAAATAATATAGGGAAGTTTGAGTCAGATAATTTTCCAATTCAGAAACTTTAGATTTTATGATTTTTTTTTAAAGAGCATTTTTTTAAAGATATAGAGACCAAGTCATTTCCTTGAATATGGCTTGTTATATTGCATAGTTATCTAAGCATAGTTACCATAAGAAAATGCATGGTGTGAATTGTGTAAGACTGAATCACAGACCTGTACCCCTGAAACAATACGTTAGATGTTAATAAAAAAATATCAGAGCAATGAGAAGACCCTTTGGGATGATCATAATTCACCTCTCCACCAGGAATTTAATCAATCATGAATTAATAATGTAGAGAGGGAAGGAGACAAATCAAGAAATGGACTCAAGGCTAGAGAACAAACTGATGGTTCCCTGAGGGAAGAGTTTGGGGAAGGCTTAAATAGGGGATAGGAATTAAACAGTGCACCTGTTCTGATGAGCTCCGGGTGATGTATGGAATTGTGGAGTCACTACATTGTACACCAGAAAATAAGAAAACACTTTATTTAACTATCTAGAATGAAAACAAAACATTAAAAAACCAAAAAAGAAATGCCTGGTGATAAATACTTGTTAATTAGAACACTTAAAAACAATTGAATCAGAGGACTAGTATCTAATATTAGCAACTTAGAGGTAACACTATCATTTGCAGTATAATAACGTTCTTTCTTTTTTTTTTTCAAAGATAAATCAGTTCAGGTTAGAACTGAACTGTTTATCCGTGGTGATACTAAAAATGGATTTGGAGGTTCTGACTGATCCATCAGCTTCCCCACACTGCTTTAAAAAAAATTTTTTTTTGACCTACTATATTTTCACCACTCCCAAAATGGGTATAACCAAATAAACTCAAATAGCTTATAGACTTGTAAAGTTACATATTTCTTAAAGTAGGACTTAAGTGTTATTTCATAATCTGTTTTAAGGAAAATGTTTTTTGTTAATAGCGGCCCAGGATAGGTGTGGGTGGGTGGCTCATGGCTCAGTCCACTGGGTCCCTGACTTGGTTTCCCTCAGGTCGTGATGGGGCAGGGAAGGGGAGGGTTGTGGGATCCAGCCATGCCTTTGCTCTGTGGTCAGGGCCCAGCCCACTTGTCCCTCTCCCTCTTCCTCTGCTCCTTCCCCCACTCCTGAATGCTCTCTCACTCTCTCTCAATCTTTCTCTCCTTCTCTCTAATAACTAAATAAATAAAATCTAAAAAAAAAAAGTGTCCCAGGATAATCACCTGTCCACATTCAGATCATGATCATGAGGGTTGGAAGATCATTTATCCTACTGAAGATCAGGAAGTGAAATCTAATTGAATTTATTCAGCCTCAACTTTATCTTTCTGTTTTTGTTTTGTGTTATTTAAAATCAATATCTTAATCCACATTTAGCAAATGAATATATATGATTGTACTCTTACTTTCCATAGCCCTAAGAGCTGAAGTAAGATTGATCTAGTTGAGTTAATGTGGTAACATGATAAATGTAAAAACGGTTAAAATTTTTCCTTGCATAAAAGTTTTTGGAATAAACTGTAAAAGATTACATATGAGATAAGTTTGAGCACTATTTAAACATGATGGCTACTTTGTCTGAAATGTATAGTTCTTTTAATCTAGTTTAGCCGCATATATTCAAATTTAAGATGCACTGAAAAGGTCAAAGAAAATCCTCATTTTATCTGCAACAACATGTTAAACTGTTCTGTTCTGGTGGGGAAATATATTTAATCCAGTCTGTGTAACAGCAACAACTTGATATGAATTACCAGGAAATGGTTTTAGCTTCTGTCCTACCATGCCTCTAAGTTTTGTGATGGTGTGCAAATGGATAGTAAAAGGGAATTCAAATGTCTACTTACCTAAGAAGTGATCAGTCAATTGTCCATAAAATATAATCACTGTTCAAAAAGGTGAGTGAATGATAAGAACTGTTATATTTTGAAAATTAAAGGGAAATTAATAACCAAAAAATAATCAAAAATTAAAGGCAATTCACATTAAAATGCATCATTTGGAAAAAAAAATGCTTCATTTGTATTACATTCAAAGCCATTATTTCCAAATATGATCCCTTCCATGATGACTTCAACAAACTGAATAATGTAGTGAGAAAATAGAAGTTACATAATATCCTTCAAGTGATGCAATTTCTGCAGGCTTAGCTTCTCAGTCTGTAGTGTCTGGATTAGTCTGGTTTTACATGACCTCAGAAAAGAAAAATCATCTCAAAAATCAATAAACAGAAGAAAAAATACATGGCTTAAAGTATTAATTATTCACTATTTGACTAGGTTGGCATTTCTGAATCTGAAGATGTATTTAAGCTAACAATAATCTGGTACCTATGAGTTTTCATTTAATTCTCTGCACTTTTCTGCAAGTACATTTATCAAATAGATTAAGGTATAATTGAGACACTTTTCTTTATCCACAAAATTCAACAAAATGGCCTTAACCTAAACACCCAAATTTACTGTTTGCAGAGAGCAACACCTGCAACAAAATGAGATGCTTTCCAAAACAAAGATTGGATTTTCCTAACATAAAAAGGGTTACTGGGATGAATTTTAAGTAGAATTCCTTTAGTAATTGTTTAACTATAGAAAATTCAATTGGGAGCATCTTACACTAATAAGGACATGCCCTATTTCAGTTGAAAATCTGACCACTTGAATGAACCCAAATATTAGGCTTTTCTCAGAAATGACCTTGTAATTATTCAAGATGTATAGGAAACTCTTCAGAACGTAATTGCATTTACCCCAGACTTATGTAATCTAACACACACATCCTTTGGGCAATTTAGGAGCAGTATGTCACTGTTCACAAAGATCAATGGAAGTCTGTATTTTTTCATGATTACCAGACCCGTTTGTAGAAAAATATGGTGTCTAAAGAGTGTGCTGGTGGAACCACATCACTTATTTCTTGGTTAGGTTTTATTTATTTTTTTTACCTCCTGTTTTAAAATCTTACATACTTTTTAGGCATGATGAATTTTTAATATACTTATATGGAGTACATTTTATACTTTTTAAAAGACTGAAAATTTTATACTTAAAGAAAAAATAATTGCCATATATTTTGGATAAGAAGGAAAACATGAATTTTGACCACATAACTTCACTTTATGAGACAATATAATTTTGACCGGTTTAGCTAATATCCCTATATAATTTTAAGATATATAAACATATCTTCCCAAAATACACTCTTGGATATTTTAATTTTAAAATATCCCTTTAGTCAAATTATTGTTATAATAAAACATATATATTTTAATAAATTTTCTAAATAGTATCTTATATCCTTTTTTAATTTATTTTATTGAGATTATTAAAATATACACATGCAATATATTAAAACTACACGTGTATTACAATGAATTTTTAAAAGTAGATACAAATAAAAATATATTTACTACAAATTATAGTAAATGTGATAACTTTTTCTCTCCTATTAAATGGAAGGCTTTGCCATCATAACATCTTTTAGGAAGAAGAAAATTCTCTTGGAAAAGAGTGGTAAAAAAATGATATTATAAAACACTGAAACATCTAACAAAGTGAATGAAGACTGAAATAGTTACTCAGAGACAAACTGATTCTTTATTTCTTCTATGATAATATGCCTTTTATTTTTTGTGAGAATGTTCTACAAATATGCTCTTTCTTCAATTAATTTTTCTATAAAGAACCAGCCTATGGAAGTAGGAAATAGGTCTCTTAATGCAGACATCTCACACCACGTCAGTGCTTTCAAATGTATGTTTCATTAATCACTATTTCCACAAAATATAACCACGAGTGTAAAACAACAAAGTCACATGGACAAAACAAAACGGAACATCAAAACCACAAGAAAGAATAGACAAGTAAAGTCATACCAATTTTTTGAACTTTTTAAAAGACTTTAATACAAATTAAGTAACTTCAATATTGAGATACATTTTGCAATGCCTCCCAGTTATTGAAGCAGAGAAACTTTTTTTTTCAAGATTTTATTTATTTATTTGACAGAAAGAGAGCACAAGCAGGAGGAACAGCAGAGAGGGAGAAGGGAGCCCAACAATTTGGGGCTGGGACCATATGGGGCTGGGACCATGGGAGCATGACCTGAGCCAAAGACAGATACCTAACCCACTGAGCCACCCAGGTGCCCTGAGAAACATTTTTTTAAAAAGATTTTATTTATTTATTTGATAGAGATCACAAGTAGGCAGAGGCAGGCAGAGAGAGAGAAGGGGGGGAGCAGGCTCCCTGCTGAGCAGAGAGCCCAACGTGGGGCTTGATCCCAGAACCCCAAGAACACGACCTGAGCTGAAGGCAGAGGCTTAACCCACTGAGCCACCCAGGCGCTCCCCGAGAAACTTTTTTTTTTTTTTCCGAGAAACATTTTTAATGAAGAATATCCTATCATATCTTTGGAAATGCTGCCGTAGGTTCTTCAGCAGTGTGCTATACTGTGAATTGTGATTTCACCCACATAAATTACCCAAGTTATTGTATAAAGAAATGCTCTCCAGCCACCTGTCCACAGCATACTCAGGTAACAATATTTTTAAATAAAACCTTTTTAATTTAACCCAACAATTTCCCATTTGTTGTATTTACCCTATGAATATGAATTCTGATTCCCTCACCTTACTGTTCATTGATAATCGCTAATGCTTCTATGTCTGCCTATAAATATTTGACACACATGTTTTGGTGACAAGTAAATAAAATTATATTACATAAAAATTGTTTTAGACCCAGATCATTATGTTTCCTTTTACAAGAGTTCAGATTGCATGTGGGCTAAGACTATCACAATGGAAAATCTGGAGAAGTGTGACATTTTTATATTTAGTATTAGCGTACATAACTGGCAATGCTATAAAGCCGTTGCTATTTCATAATGCTTTCTTATACAGTCTATTTTTTTATTTATTTGACAGACAGAGATCACAAGTAGGCAGAGAGGCAGACAGAGAGAGGGAGGGAGGCAGGCTCCCTGTTGAGCAGAGAGCCGGACGTGGGGCTCAATCCCAGGACCTTGGATCATGACCTGAGCCGAAAGCAGAGGTTTAACCCACTGAGCCACCCAGGCGCCCTACAGTCTATTTTAAAAACTCATTTGTTCCCAGAGCACCTTGAATTTTACTTGTTTCATATTTAGATCTTCAAATGCTTTTGTTAAAAATTTATGAGAGTACAAATGCACAGGCTTTGATAAAAACATTATTTTCTTAAAAGGTAAATGAAGATGAACTCAACTTTGAAGAGAAGGAAAATCAGTAGATACATAATCTGTTTTTCATGGATTCAAATCTTTGCATTTTCTTTTTTCATTGTAACGGTTAATAACATAATCTTATTGCCTCTAGATTATAGCTAATGAGTTGGAATGCCTGTTGCCCTTGCAAAAAGATACCAGTATCAGTTTTGTTTTAGAAAAGCTTTCCAGGGACGCCTGGGTGGCTCAGTTGGTTAAGCAGCTGCCTTCGGCACAGGTCATGATCCCAGCGTCCTGGGATCGAGTCCCACATCGGGCTCCTTGCTCAGCGGTGAGCCTGCTTCTCCCTCTGCCTCTGCCTGCCACTCTGTCTGCCTGTGCTCGCTCCTGCGCTCTCTATCTGACAAATAAATAAATAAAATATTAAAAAAAAAAAGAAAGAAAAGCTTTCCAATATTTTTAAAAGAATTCATTTACAGTATTATTATAACATCCAAGCAGTTACTTCAAGCAAAAGATGTAGAAAGAAAAGCAAGATTTACAAAACTTTGAAAAGCCCAGCATCATCATAAAGTGTACATATTAAATAACTTTATCATTCCTCATTTTTGTAATTATAAACTGTTATAAATATATACATCCTCAAATCACATTTGAAAAGGAGGAAAAATCAATCCAATAATACAAGGTAGAGCTAAGACATATTGTCAATATATATGAACACATTAGCATATATATTGGTAGGAAAACAGAAAAAGCAAAATATATGAGAAAGAATTTTAAAAATCTGTATTACAAAAAGCACCAAATTAGAAATATATTATAGACTGATTTAAAGTTAGAGACATCGAAGTCCTTCAATATAGTTAGGACAGGATAATCTATTACTACAGGGAATATTTAATAGACAAAAGCCAAAGACTGAATCTGTTGTTAAAAATGTTTGCACCAGGGGCACCTGGGTGGCTTGGTGGTTAAAGCCTCTGCCTTTGGCTCAGGTCATGATCCCAGGGTCCTGGGATCGAGCCCCACATCGGGCTCTCTGCTCAGCAGGGAGCCTGCCTCCTCCTTTCTCTCTCTCTCTGCCTGCCTCTCTGCCTACTTGTGATCTGTCTGTCAAATAAATAAATAAATAAAAATCTAAAAAAAAATGTTTGCACTAGAGTTCAAACATAAGCAAAAGTAGCTTAACTCTGTAAAACACACACACACACACACACAACTGTATAATAGAGAATCTTCTAGTGCAACTTACTTCAACTTACAGATATACAACAGTGTCCCATTGGAGACTTCAAAAAAATGCCTTTTTTATACAGATATTAATATTTTCTTCTCCTAGGGCTCTCTTAATCCTCTTCCCAATCTTTTCTGCTAAATGTCTTCTCAATGTTTTGTGATAGTTTCAATGGTAGCTGAATGCCTGGAAAGCCTCTACCTCCAATATTCCAAGAGACTCAATAATCACTGGAATGCAGAAAATCCATTTATTAAAAGTGAATTGTTGCATTCCTTTTCTGCATCCTACCCCAATGGACTCTTCCTTTGTATTCACCTGTGCCCAGATAACCAGGAGTCACTACACTGATCACGTTGTTCCATGTTTGCAAATTCTCAACCAGCATGTCTTTCTGACTATAACCCTGGGTTCAAGCACCAACATCCACAAAGACAACCCAGCAGTTTGCTTCTCTTTTACCTTAATACTATGTAGCCCTTTATCAATAACCTAACCTTATGTGTACAGCTGTTCCTCAGTGGTTCAACCCAATCAGTATCCTCTATTTTTAATAATATTTAAGAGACCAAGAACTCTGAAAAATAATTGTATAGTGTATTTTTATCTTACATTTACTTAAATTTTGGTCATTAGAATTCACTGAAAGAGATCTACCTAAAATCTAAAATATTTTAAAATGTTGATAATCCTAAATAATTTTACTGCTGATTATATAAACACAACATAATAATATAATTCATGAGTGACAATTAGATAATTAATAAATACATTGTAAATAATACAATTTAAATAATGAAGCATTAATAAAAACTAATTACAGTAAGCTGTCAACTACCAGCTCATGAAAAAGACATGGCGCTTCATGATGGAGATAGAGCACAATGTTGGATCCCAAGAAACTCACTTTTATTGTAGTGTTTTGGGAAAATGCTACATTAAATCTGTTCTAAAATCCACTAAATCCGTTCTAAGAAATCAACAGATAAGTGAGAAATTCAGAGAATACAAAGCAGTAAGATTTTAAAATAGGGACAATCCTAATTTGGGGGAAAACAAAGGATATCAGCAAGAAACTTGAAAATATATTTCATTTACTCCATCCTAACTGCCTCCAGGATCCAAGTGTTAGTGAACTCTCTCTCACCAAGTGTCACATGTGTGGTGCCAGTCGGACAACTCACACTCACGTGAGCTCGCAGTCTGACTTGTTCCACGAGGTACAACTGAGATTTTTTTTTCTGACTTTTTTTTTAAACAGTTGATGTCAATACGATGTGATAAATGTATTCAAGAATTGCTGAAGTTCCAGCAAGAAAAAGAAATGTTAAAATAAATAAAACACAGACACTACCGTAAACTACTCCAAATACATGAGCTTTTAAACAGTTTGAATATTTCGTAACTGAAATCCCATTTCAAATATGAAATCTTCTTATTTGCCACACATGGCAGTGTGTTCATTACCCCACTAAGACACAAGTTTTTGTGTTTTCCAGTACAACGGAGACAAATTTTCTTGTCTTGTGCAAAATTAGTTTTGTTTTGCTTTTTTTTCCCCCACGTTCCAATTCATTAACATTCAGCATGACATTTGCCTGAAGTCCTAATGTAAGAAGTCTTCAGTTTTAGTGTCTCTATGTTTATGTGAAAGAATGTTGCCTTTTTCATGGTTATGACCAATTATGAGGCAAAACCTTATTCAGATGGGCTTGATGAGAATATTAGGGCCCGTATCCTGCATTATATGAAACGTACACATGGGATATCCTTCTGGTCAGGTGTGAAAACATGTCAAGATTTCTGTTCATAGTAAAATTTTAATATTGCTATATTTATATTTCATGTATGAAACATAGATGCTCCTATAATCAAAAAACCATATATATGCAGTGGAAATCCTAAAAAATGTGACCTCGATGAGTTTGCCACGCATTGCATATCTAAAAATCTTGCCACAGGTGGTGGAAGAAATATTGTCCACTATCTGATCTTTGGAGTTACTTTCTTTTTCCCCCAGGACACATGGAATTCGTGACTTTCACCAACATAACACACCCCAAAGGCAAAGCCAGGTATATGCTCGATTTCATATGTACCGTCTGAAATTCCACCCATTTTATTTCCATTCCATTAAACATAGTAAAAAGGAAATATTTTAGTCTGTTGTACATGTAATGTTGAATTGCCTCCAATGCACAAAAATATCAATCATGCTGATCCTACGGGAGCAATCAGTACATTTTGGGGTATTGCAGACCTGTTGTATGCCTTGGCTATGCTGTTTTAGCCAATGCAAATAAGCTGCATGTTTTGATTCTGTTCTGCCTCATGTAAGCTCCTAGTGGTCTCATTATATAGAAGAAAACCCCAGCTTGGGAGACCACAGAACCCATTTTCCTGTGGAGGTTTCCTGATGTGACTTGCTATCGCTGAAAATAATAAAATGTTCCCAAAGAGATGGGAAGAACTAGAAGGAAGATATTCATAAAATAGCATCTTACCTATATTTTCCATCCTTGGTTACCTTCTGGTAACAGATTACAGCTGAGGAAGGATTGTTAAAGTATGAGTGGAGAAATACTAGAAAATGCTTACAAATAACATCTGCAATGATTTCCACGGACTTGGAAAATAATTTCTTTTCAATTCAGTGCAGCATCTCAAACACTTTTTTTTTCTTTTCTTTTCTTTTTAAGATTATTTATTTATTTGACAGACAGAGATCACAAGTAGGCAGAGAGGCAGGCAGAGAGAGAGAGAGGAGGAAGCAGGCTCCTTGCTGAGCAGAGAACCCAATGCGGGGTTCAATCCCAGGACCCTGGGACCATGACCTGAGCCGAAGGCAGAGGCTAAACCCACTGAGCCACCCAGCCTCCCCTCAAACAATTTTTAGAGTCTGCTCTATCCTGTTAAGAGCTAGGAGACTGGGGTCAGTCTGTAAGTGAGAGCTATGTCTGTCCTCCTAAAACTTATGGTGTGGGGAAGGGAGAACAATTAATCTCATGGTTGTATTACAATGTGTTAAATATTACTGGGGGGGACAGACAAGATGTAATTCTTAATTTTTAAAGCCCTCTTTTTTGTTCATTTTAGCTACTGCCAAAATGTGATTTGCATTAATTAATACCAAAGATTTCAGGTTAAGATACATCTCAAGTATATTATCTTTTCTCTAAAGCTGCTTGAAGAACATGGGTTTCTGAGTGAAACAAAGTAAGGCAGATTTGATGAAAATAATAGAGGAATACTCTGTCCTACAAAACCCTCCCTAAAACATTTCCATGATGTATGACTTCTGGAAGTTTTAGTTCTAAGACTTTCAAAAAAATATTTAGTTTAGAGATTTTACTCAAGGGCACTATCTTCTTCTAATTGTAAACTAAGTGCCTCATGATTGAGATGCTATTGTTCAGGGAAAAGAATGCTAACAATTATCGCAAGGATAACTATGAGTAAGTGTATCATGAACAAAGAACAGAATAGCCAATGACAGGGAAAATGTGTAGATGTGACACCATTCTCAGGAAGCTGAAGAACAGAGCGCCTTATAAGAATAGCAATATATATTCACACGCACAGGGGCTAGGGATAGGAAAATCTATTTAGTTATCTCCAGGAAAATAGTCAACCCTCTTCTCCTGCATTAAACACATATGAGGTAATATAATTACCAGGGAGACAGAATCAACCTGAAAACTGATCCTGCCGACCTCACTCTTATCAATAAGGCAATGGCAACAATGACGCCAGTAACATTAACAATTCTCAATTACTGCTTAACCAATGACTCCTACAAGTCTGTCCTTTCATCATTTGCTAGAATACAAACAACAACCGCTCATAACAAATATCATCTTGCCTGTTTTCCAAATAAGGAAAAATTAGTCTTCTAGAACATGAAGCAGAACTGTAAACAGAGGCTGGTTTTACTAGTTACTCCTATTTCAAATGTATTTTAAAATCACTTTGACAAAGCACCTGGAGGCTCAGTCAGTTAACTCTCTACCTTCAGCTCAGGTCATGATCCCAGGGTCCATCCTCTCCCTCTGCCTGCCAGCCCCCCTGCTTTGTGCTCTCTCGCTCTCTGTCAAATAAATAAAATCTTAAAGAAATATTAAAAAATACATAAAAATTCTTTTAAAAATTTATTAAAAAGAATTCAAGGAAAAAGAGCTTTCCTAAAATTTACCTAATTTTCCTAAAATTTTACTAGAGATATACAATGGTAATATTTCAAAGCCATCTTTTCAAATATGTCTATAAGCTTTGAAAAATTACGTGCATACTCCCCTATGTATGTATACTACTCGCTGTTGCATGTTGAGTAGGGCACTTCCTGTCATTCAATACATATGGAGAAAAGTCCCAAGGATAGGAGACTAACAAGTGCCTCCACATTAATTGTAACACATTAAGAAGGTGTTAAGCATATTGCCCCAGGATTCAGGAGAAGATATGCTCCCCCAGCCCCGCCCCTGACCAGATGCCCATTCCAAAACTAAAACACTTAATTCAACAAATTCTGGGTTTGGACAACCTGAATGACTCTCCACAATTTGTACTTGGCTAAACAAAGTTGATGTCATCCTCCTTCCCAGAGGCAACCCCTATCAAATCACCAGCTGATGGAGGATTTAAAATGACGAGCCTTCTTGCATCAAACTGAGACAACTCTAAATGGCCTTCTCAGCTTGGAGACTCTCCACAGAATCTGTTGAGGCTTTTGCTGTGGCTGCATCATAGCATCATTGCTAAGCCTTTCTCTGTCCCAAATCCTGTTCCCTTCACTCGAGCCTAATCATTGAAAGCAGTCCCAACAGGCCTGCATGTTAGTCTTCCTACCAGAGAGCCTGCTTCTCAGGGAATTCAGTCTGCAACACTGACAACCATTCTGGAAAACCAGTCAAAGGGAGGACTAAATCACTGGGGTGGGGGCCGGAGGTGGGATGATGGTAGGAATTTCTAAACTATAAACAGCCCTATATGTTTCCTTTTCCTTCTCCATGAGAGAAGGGAGAAGGACCATTTTCCTAATATCCTTAAGCCAATCAAGAAGAACCCGAGATAAAGAATTGCATCAAAATATAAGAGATTGAAAAAAAAAAAAAAAGGACATTTCCCAAGCTCTTTTATCTATGTGGATAAGTAAGTCATCTGGAAGGGACCTCACCAGCTAGAGCTTGCTACTGGAGCAAGGAGAGGCTAGGTAAAAAAAGGTCATATCATAGTGACAAAGAATATTCAAAGAAAGGAAAGTAAAACCATGGCTTCCATGTAAAACAAACATGTATCAAAGATTTTAGCTTATTTGCTAATGAGGGAATCTGTAAGCGTCCCAATTGGTATAAAAAAGAATCCAAAGAACAGGCAAACATATAAACCCATCAAAAATGTTGCAATTAATTTGCTTAAGAGACACAAAACTGGCTCTGTAGAAAATAACCAACAGCACTTCACTGGACACGGTCTGCATTTCTATAAGCATGCGTCATTTGCATTACTATCAATTTTCTATAACTTACAGTTGTAAAATTGAGGAAAAGATGACTCAGATGGGTGACCTCTATGGAAAACCACTAACATTCTGACATCACCAAAGGACAGAAGCTGCGGGAAACCTCAAAACAGCAGCAGGAGAGTGCAGAATCCACGCAAAAGGGCACAGCTTATGATGTAAACATCCTCAGTAGTCCCACAAATAGCCCATAAATGAATGACCATTCTGGAGGCTTGTCATGACAGCATTTATCAGTCAAGTAAGGACAAGAAACAAAATTGAGGAAAAAAAAAAAAGGTCTGTGTCCTATTTTCTTCCATTAGTAGCCTCCAGGACCTGCCCTATCATGGCAGAAGCTAGAGACAACACAGTGAGTAAGGGAGGAGAACACAGGAAGGCTATCCGTATGAGGGCCATTGCCGGTCTGGCCTCCTTCCTCTTACAATTATCTCTGTAATTCCACCTTATTTTTTCCTTAAAATTTTTATTTATTTGAGGGAGAGAGAGAGTGAGAGTGCAAGCCAGGGGGAGAGCAAGGGAGAGGAACAAGCAGACTCAGGCTTGAGCATGGAGTCCAACGTGAGACTCGATCTCAAGATCTGAATCAAGAGTCAGTCACTTAACTGACTGAACCACCCAGGCATCCATGTACTTCACTGTTGACTGTGCCACCTACTTGCTGATGTAAACCAGAACAATGCACAAAAATATCTGTCAAAAATGTCCTCCAAAGCCACTGAATAGCTGATAGAATGTGATTGAAACATTGATCTGAGAAAAACAAAGCAATTTTCTTTTTGCATTTAACTATATGAAGCTAACTCACTGAAGATTTTATATGTGAATATATATGTATATATTTCATTTTTATTTAAATACTTTGGTATATTATGCATTTACTTTTTTAAGATTTTACTTATTTGAGATAGAGAACACAAGCAGGGGGAGGGACAGGGGGAGAAGCAGACTCCCCACTAAGCAGGGAGCCCAACGTGGGGCTCGATCCCAGGACTCTGGGATCACAACCTGAGCTGACGCTTAACCGAATGAGCCACCCAGGTGCCCCATATTATGCATTAAACATTAATCATATTACATAAATTTATATGACCCAACATGCATACTAATTTTAATTATATTTAAATATTATTTGAGTACAATAAATTATTTTATAAATGATATAAACAGCTCACTCTTCAGTAAGCAGCATTTCCAACTCAAAAATGTATCATGGAGATTTTTGATGTACAAAACAGCTTCTTTTATAACAGCTTCTAGAATCCCATTGCTTTGATATATGTAGCAATTTAACCACATTCCCTAATCATAACACAATCTGAGTTCTTTCCAATTCGAGGCTAGCATAAACCTTGGTTTGATGCAAGTTCTTGATACAGTCAACCTTGCGTATAACTCTAACAACCCATTCTACACTGCAATCAGAGTCTATTTTTAAATTTTAAAACATAAATTTTAATAATTTATACCCCAACAGTACTAAATATGGTTCCATTTTATTTGTATCCTCATCCAGAATTATCAACAAATATTAACTACTGTTAAGTGAATGCTTGCAGAATGATATAAATTATATTAAGAGTTTTATAAAATCACTTTATTATATGTCATACCTTCTATAATCTTGTTAATCCTTATTTTTTCCTAAACTGGTAAGCAAAATATTAACACCTCAGTTTTTATGTGCAATTTCCCTAAGATAAGTTAAGTGAATAACAATAGCTTGTATTTCTTCTTTAGTAACAGCTTGTTCTATGCATTATTAATATTTCTACTGACATGTATTTTCTTTCAGTTTGTAAATATTTTTGTATGATGAAAATATTAGTGCTTTGTGTAGCGTAGCTGTCTCAGAAAATTTATCATCTTTTTCTTTAGTTTCATTTATTTTCGTTTTTATGGTGCTGTGTCATATGAAAGGTTTCATTTATGAATTCAAACCTAAACATGATTAATTTATGACCTGCAAGTTACCTCTAAAATTTGATTAAAAATTTCTGCGCCCCAAAGATTATGAAAATATTTACCTATATTTTCCTCCATCACCTTCATAATTGAAATTTTACACTTAAAACTTAATTCATCTGTTATTTATCTTTGGTTTGCCCTGGCATGTTTCATTTTCCCACAGGTAGTTAGCTAGGTATTTCATCACTATCGAAGTGATTATTGAACCAAAAATGATTACCATATAGGTTACGATGACTGTGAAGCCTGCAGGAACTCATACAATTTGAATGAGACCTGGCATGGAAATTGGTATGGAACATGGCATGGTAACTCCTAGGCAGAGGCTGTCCCTTGGCAGGTGCCCAGAATTGACATTCTCCAGGCAGCACATGATTATGGTGGGTAGCCTACGTAATAAAGATAAATCACACAATTTCTGATAAACATGTGTATGTTAACATTTAAAACTCCTGTATGGGAAGGAAAAGAGTCCCATTAGAAAGAGAAAAACAGGACAAAATCTGGGCATATCCATGAACAGACTTAGCTTCACAAGTGTCTTGGGAATGATAGCTTATGGCAATAATAATATATAACTTCATCTCCATCAAGTGGACAAAAAAAAAAAAAAAGACAATGCAGAGGTTTCAAAAGGATGTGGGAAATTATAAGCTATGAAATCCTCCTAAGGAAAGTGT
Source organism: Taxidea taxus jeffersonii (assembly GCA_003697995.1). Lineage (NCBI taxonomy): Eukaryota > Metazoa > Chordata > Mammalia > Carnivora > Mustelidae > Taxidea > Taxidea taxus. Next base: position 30,008 of record RCUC01141186.1, read on the forward strand.
AACTAAATTCCTCTTCGGCATGTTTGTAACACCAAGTGAAGTTGTAGATTTCATTCCCTATCACCGGGTGATTTTATTTGTAGGGTCTGCTGGAGCCACCAACTTGTGTCCTAGATAAAAGGGCTTAGTTGGGGACGCCTGGGTGGCTCAGTTGGTTAAGCAGCTGCCTTCGGCTTGGCTCATGATCCCAGCGTCCTGGGGTCGAGTCCCACATCGGGCTCCTTGCTTGGCGGGGAGCCTGCTTCTCCCTCTGCCTGTGCCTGCCGCTCTGTCTGCCTGTGCTCGCTCTCTCTCTCTCTAACAAATAAATAAATAAATAAATAAAATACTTTAAAAAAAAAAGGGCTTAGCTGAACGGTAACATGGAGGGGCAAACTCATCTTCTGCTTTGCACACCAAGTCATGTTCCCTGATGTGGGGTTTCTTGTCTCCAGGAAAGATGGTGACCGATTTCCACAAATGTGTCTCATGAATTAGCTATAGCCATGATGTCCCTTTGGAGAAAATGTCATATTTATGCACAAGTATCTGAGACAGATACACCATAGCTACCACATCACTACGGCTAATAGCAAAAATGTGTAGGCTCCACACTGTCCATTAGTAGGAAAAGGATAATTAAGCTCAGTTTCCCCTAATATTTATAAAAACACACACATATATTTGTATATATACAAATAAAATATAGCAGTCCATAACAATTGTTTTAAAATGTTGAGTTAAAGAGAAAATGCAGAAGAATAAAATAGTATCATAGCACTTATGGACATAAATGTGCATAATAATAATAAATGTATTGGGAGAGCCAGTAAAGGGGATTATGAATACATTTATCATGATGAGCACTAAGTAATTTATAGAATTATTGAATCATTATATTGTACACCCGAAACTAATATTACACTGTATGTTAATTATAGTTTAATAAAAATATGGAGACAAAAATATACATAGCAATAATAACCTTATTTGGGTATGTTGTACACATGAGAAATACAAGACAAAAATGTGCATCAGCTTCAGGGGGTGGGGTGAGAGAGATGGAAAAGCAAGGGGAGGGTGGGGACTTCAGCACTATCAGCAATGACAGTTCATGTCAGTTTGCAAAAGAAATCTAACACAAAAAGAAAGGATACGAAATAAAAGGATGGGCAGGGAAGAGGAGTGCCTTTGGAAGGATGAGTAAAGGGGAGTCTTATCCCCTTTCCGACAACGTCACTAAATCTCTCCAGTTGAAATTAATCCTATAATTTATATGGTTTTATTTAAAAATACCTGTCTGTGGTCTAGTATTAGGACTTCTTTCCTGACTGCTCTTCGAAGTAATAGAATACATTCTGTCTAGGGCTAAGTCTTGAGCAGAGTGTTTTAGAATCAGCTTAATATTCCCCTTCACAGGGCGCCTGGGTGGCTCAGTGGGTTAAAGCCCCTGCCTTCGGCTCAGGTCATGATCTCAGGGTCCTGGGATCCAGCCCCACATCGGGCTCTCTGCTCAGCCAGGGAGACTGCTTCCTCCGCACTCTCTTTCTCTGCCTGCCTCTCTGCCTACTTGTGACTGCTAAATAAATAAATAAATAAATATTAAAAAAAAAAAATTCCCCTTCGCAAACTGTTAACTAAATACAGACCTAAGTATTTTTGTGTGTTTGGATTAATTGAATTGATACTCTATCCATTCCGTCAATGACCTTACATTTCTCTGATAGAAGATGTCTGTTAAATTTACACTGCCTAAAAAGGTGCTGCTACTGAGCAGCATCTAAAAGTTACAGATTCCTGAGGAAAGTTCCCTACAGCACAGCCGAACGGGATCGCTGGTACTGTGGAGCATTTTCGCGGTGATTTTCCGCACTCCAGACTGGGATAGCTGTCACTTGGAGAGCGGACGTATCTGATTGATGATTATCTGTAAGGAGTCGACAGGGTCTTTCTGAGCAGTTGACACGTAATGTGTGCTTTTGGTTTAGACTACATGTTTAACACATTAATATCTAAATTCATTTGGACCTGTGCATTTTGTAACTGTGCTGGCTTATTGAAGTATCTCACTGAACTATTCACTGTTACCTTGGAAAGTGAAAGGTAGTCCCCGCAAAGGTCTCATGTTCAATTGTGCAGGACAGTTATCTAAAAAAATTGAAAAATTCTCGCTTCCAGTGCTGTTTAACCATCTAAAATTGTGATCTATGGGCTAAGTCACTTAACTCTGCATGTCTAAGTGTTCTTATTTTGAAAAACGCGGTGGGGGGAGGGGGGAGCTCATTCATACTGGACGTATCCAGAATGAATAAAAGAACTCCAAGGATGAAAAATTGAAACAAATCTCAATATAGTTATCCCATTGTTAGACTTCAAAATTGTCCTGCATTTTTAAAAAAAGATTTTACTTATTTATTTGACAGAGAACACAAGCAGGGAGAGCAGCAGGCAGAGGGACAGAAAGAAGCAGGTTCCTTGCTGAGCAGAGAGCCCCATGTGGGGCTTGATCCTGGGGTCATGACCTGAGCACCTAAGCCAAAGGCAGATGTTTAACTGACTGAGCCACCCAGGCACCCCTCCTGCATTTTAAGATAAATGCAAACTCTCTAGTTTCCAGCCTATACGTACAGATCCATTGCTTGCTATTCCAAATATGAAGTCCTAAAAACAGTCTGCCCTCTGGATCTCCTCCCACGCTCCTGAAGAAATGACCTTCCTCTGCTGGGGAACACCTACTTACTTTAGAAAGCTCAGTTCATATGACGTCTCTTCTGAGAAGCCTTCTTTGATTATAAAATCAACATTCCTTTATGTGTTTCCCTACTCCATATGCATACCTCTATGATGACACATTACTATCTTAGTTACTGAATTTATTTCTTTTGAATTCATGAGGGCTGAGCTGCCTTATTCACCTATCAATTTTTGGTGCTTCTAGAATTCCTGACACATAGTGGCCATTCAATAAATATCCTTCAAATAAATATGTGGAGAAAAGTGAAGTCACATCCATTCCCTTCGTACAATTTTTACTAGTCTTCTTCTGCACATAAAGAATTTCATTTCATCTAAGTTCACAAGTGCTTTCAGTTACTCTTCTAATCTTTCTAAGTAGGAGTGTGTCACTTCAAGATAGCAGCTGAGACTTAGTGTATCCTAGTTTTGCTCAATTATGATATGTTATATCATAGAAAAGAAAATTATACATAGGCAAAAACACAAGAAAAACCCTTATCCATGAATATAAATGATATTTATGAAAAAATAAGATTTTATCAAATATCCCCAACTTAGACATTAACATCACATTTCTCCCACATTCACATAAGAAAACATAAAGAATAATAAAGTTCAAGAGAATGATGTTCAAATAGTTGGAAATATAAGGACTGAGACAAGAAAATTAGAATCCGGTGTGCTATGAATACACTGCAGGTAATAACAATATTACAATTTATTCTTCTCAAATATCAAAATCTTTAGTATAATTCATGTTTTTCAAACATCAGTACCCAAGTAGAAATTCTGGCAGAAAACATATTATTTTTCATTCAGATGATGAAAGGACATGTTTATGGATATATAAAACTAGGAACATGCTCTTGCTAATAAGGGATCATTAATGAGGTATGCAAATAGATTTCTCATTTGCTTTTGGAATATTCATAAAAAGCAAGTTATTCATCTATGAAAAATACAGACACCATAAAGCATATCAACCACATCTTCAATCTTCTTTACATTTAAGAAGATACAGTATCTTGTGAAGTCAGGGAATGCCAATGTGAAATATTTCAGGTAATTTGTGCTGTTTGGTTCATTTTATTTTCCACAGACCAAAAAATTGCTTAATTGTAAATGGAAACCTTTCTCCGGTAGGTGTTATTACAGGTTCCTAGGTGCTGATGAATCATAAGGTTAAAGCATTTATAATTTAGCATACTCTATTCCGTTAATCTTTTATGCTACAGATTCATTCTGTGACCAAGCAGGCCTTGCTTTGAAATCCTTCCTCAGGGCTGCAGAATGCACAAGATGGTACTGCAGTGAGAGAGAACCACTTATCTATTCTTCCTTTTGCCTTTTTGAAGACAGAGGAAAGGCACCCATTTCCAGGAGCTATAAATGTTCGATTGGGTACTTCTGGCACTGAGCATCAGCAGTGGATACCCTCCTTCCAGTCCTCAAGGTGATGGCAGCCCTCCTTGGGCATAAACTTTCCTTTGACAGTTGGGAAAGAATCCTAATGATGTAGTTGTGAATGGGGTCAGTGTTAGTTCTTAGTATAAAGTCCATAACCCTCTTGCTGGGCAGTCAGCTATGCAGCCCTGGTGAAGGGGAACATGCAGACTAGGTCAACAGGCGGTAAGTCCAGGATGCAGGTGAAGGGGGTTTTCAGTCATGTCACATGAAAACTAGTGGATTCATAGGCTATCATGCCTTCCATCTGGGCAACAAGAACTTGGGACCTCTTTTACTGGGAAAACTCATCTGGCACTTCCTGGGTATATGTGGGTAAACAGAGCAAGGTTCTAGAACAAGTGCCCTGAACTGGGTCCAAAAAATCTGTGGATCCCTTCCAAGAAACCTCTTGCTTGTTAGGTTCCCAGTTATCCAAACTTCCAATTTATCACAGAGTGTAACTGATCACAATGGACCGATCAACCTAAGCCCTAGTCATCACCAAGGAAAAAACAAGACAAAGACAAGTAAAAAACAAAAAAACTCTGAACAGAGAAGCCTTACTCTTCAAACTCTTCCTTGAAGCTTTTGGGAGTGGGTATGCCTTCTATGATTATGTTTTGGCTTGTGTGTTTATAAAGGTCATGGAGGTTGCCAAGGGTTAAATTTCTATTTAAAACCAGGTTGAGCATCTGAACATTTATTTCACTACAGTAGAGAATTGTTTCGATCTATGAGCCTGGCAATTTAATCTTTGTAACAACCTTATGAAGAAGTAGGTATCTTATTATTAAATTCATTTGTAACATCACAGTACTTCATTTTATAGATGAATTAGTTGAAGTTTAGAGAGTAAAAGTGACTTGTCCAGGCTCATAGATGTAATAAATGTCCAATCAAGCCCTATTTGAATATAAAGTTTCTGTTCTTCACCACTTTGCAAAAACCTTCCTTTTCCCACCTTTATAGATTTTCATATTGTTCTTTTTTTTAAGACTTATTGATTTATTTGACATAGAGACACAGCAAGAGAGGGACCACAGCAGGGGAAGGGGGAGAGGGAGAAGCAGGCTTCCCGCTGAGCAGGGAGCCTGATGTGGGGCTCCATCCCAGGACCCTGGGATCATGACTCAAGCTGAAGGCAGACACCCAACAACTGTGCCGCCCAGGCACCCCAGATTTTCATATTGTTCTAAACAGAAGTAGGCATACTTTTTCTGTAAAGAACTAAATAGCAAATATTTTAATCTTGTGACCAACAGACAAAATTGGAGCTACTATGTAGATACTTATATATCAAGAGAAAAAGTAACTGACAGATTTGTGTTGATGAATTCAAAATATAATAATTGAGAATACTCATTTTATAATACAAGTCAACTGGTAGGAGGAATGGAATTCATTTGAGGCAGGGGGATAAAATTTCTTTTAAACATTTTGTTAAGTTTTTTATTTTAATTTCAGTAGAGTTAACATACAGTGTTGTATTAGTTTTAGGTAATTGAAGTTTTGTTTTTTTTTTTAAGATTTCATTTATTTGTCAGAGAGAGAGAAAGAGAGCACACAATCCGGGAGTAGCAGGCAGGGGGATAAGCACGCTCCCCAATGAACAAGAAGCCAAATGCGGGACTCAAACCCAGGACCCTGGGATCATGACCTCAGCTGAAGGCAGACACTTACCTGACTGAGACACTCAGGCACCCCTAAGTAATTGAAGTTTAAAGTTAGTGTTTCTTACCACCAAATCTATTACAAATGTTCATCTGTAAATAACATTCTTAAGCATAAAGAAACAGGAAGCCCCATGTTCGGTGCATGGGCTGTAGCTTGCTCTAAAAACACTTTCATTCAAAGGAGCTGGGGACGGCACCACAAAGGTTTTCCTAACAACTTTACACTGAGACAGAATATTTCCTAGTCTAGTAAGAGTATTACCTATGCGTACACTTCACCTAAAATTGACCCAGCCCTGTCATCTCCTTAGCACAGAGAGAACGATTCTCTGGAGATCAAATCCTATTTCACAACACTTGCCAGCTATGTTTTAAAACTCCTGCATTATTGGATAATAAAAAATTTAGACATCTAAGCAAAACTCATGCTGTACTCAAAGCAAACTATCTTTTATTCCTGTGAGATATACCAAAAAATTTAAGAAAAGTGGCTCCAATTGTATACAATTAATTATATAGTGGTTAAAGAAAATCCTTTTAAAGCAGAGAATAACTAAGTATTTGTTTAAATAGGACCACAGAAATCATCTAACTCAAAATGATTCTTCATTTCAAAGGATCTCCACAAAGATTCTTAAGGTTTTCCATTGTGAAGTTCCCAAAGTTTTGATCTCCAAAAGTGATACATGCTAACAGTATTGTAATCTTAAGGTTATAAAAATTCAGATTATTGCACTCAAAACCCAAATATATTTTATCTTCAGCTCACAGATGAAACTAATTATACTCTGTTTGGGATCTATCCCTCAGAAAGGCTTTTTCTTTATTTTGAAAATATATTTCTTATTAGGAAAATGTAATGCTCAAGTTTCTGATTCATTATTCTTAATTTTCTCTGATTGTTTTTGAAAAGCAGTATGATGTCAATGATGCAATTAGAGGTTCTTAACAAACCTTTTAACATGATTTTCTAACTCCAGGACCTGACTCTGATTTGTTTCTCATGTAGCATGCTGATAGGGGTGGGTTTTCTTTTTTTTAAAGAATGCTCAATAATTTTAGGTTCATGTTACAGTAACAAGAGAAAAATGAACACATTAGAAACCTGGATGAATAAATGCCCTGGTCATGCTGGGTTTTTTTTTGCTGAATAATAAAGATTTGCCTTTTCTGAGGTTCTCAGATCTCAAGTACATTGGTGATCTTCCAACAAAGTGTTAGAGCAGATGATATGAAGATAGAATTTAGCAACTCTCTTCCGCTCCTCTCAGCATCTGGATTATGCCCTAGGTCTTAAATCTGGCTGTCAACTCTGTAAGAAACTGCTTATCGAAAAATCCAAGGTTTGAGTGCTAAGTCAATAGTACCAATTTTGCTTCAAAGTTAAAAAACAAACAAACAAACAAACACAAAAATGGATGATGTCCCTAACATTATTTTTAAGACAACCATGAAATGAAGTGCTTGCCCATGACAAGATTCAAAACGCCAGACCTGAGGGAAATTGGTTAGTGGCCTAAAAACGTGCTCATTATCGATTGGTCTACAACAGGCAGGGGAATACAAGAACCCCTTCAAGGAACTCACAGACAAATCAGTGATGCTGAAGAGTTCCAGAGACGACTTAAGAAAAGCATAGGAGAGGCTGTAGCTACTTTGTCACAGATTTCTTTCTTCTGAAGTTTAAACTGTCAAAGATCTTTTTCCCCTTGGAGAAGCATGTTACCATATATCACTGGAAAACTGTTGGGAGAATTTAGTGGGACAGTTGAAAAGTCCCTTTTGGATGGTGAAATAGATCTTCTGGAAAGACTGCATCAAGATCAATTACCCCAGATTTCTCTCGAATGGTGGCAAGGCAACTGAGGGGGAGAATGATTTATAGAACTATTTAACAGGTGTCATGCTGGGTAGGTAGTATCTATGGGATGTGTCCATGGAGGAGAAAATAAAATCAATTCTGTAATGAAACATTTGGCTGTAGTTGGCAAAAGATAAATTTCAAAAAAGGAGTTCCCTTGAAGAGATTCAGAAGCCGTGCTTTCTAGATAATGAGGAGAAAGCCACAGTTCACACTAATATCCTAGATAGCCAGCTAAAGAAAAACTAATTGTCAATTATTTAAAAGCCAAACGAAATAAAATTGGGAAACCCAAAGCATAGCGTAGCTCATAACAGTGCCTCCCACTGTTACTCAGAGCCCTAAGTTCTGAAGGGCCTTCCTATCTTTCCTGATTGCAACCCCGACATTTATTCTAAATCCTCTACATCAGTTTCCTGTACTAATCAAACCCTGTAAGAAATCTCTTAATTTTCCATTCTGTTCATTTCTCTCTCTCTCTGTATGTGTGCATGTAGATAGAGCTCCAGAGCTCAATTTTTTCTTTTGAGATATTGCTGATATTTTCTGTAGTTGTTGTGTCTACTCTTTTTATAAAGGAAAGACCCTTTTATTAATTCAATAAAAATAATCACAATGCATAGCATTATGCATATTATTTCTTGGAGAACATTAGCTTTGTTTAGAATTTATTTTAGACACAGCAAAAAGCTTCTTCTATATCATCCCCAAAGTATATGCCAAAAAGAAGGTTGCTGTCAGAAAAAGGACGATGGTAATTCAGGGTGATAAGAACAGCAGTGAACTGGACATCATGGGTCCAGGTGACTCCTTCAAGGCCAACGAGATAGACATGTTTCAGGAGCCAGAGGCCAACATACCGAAGAAAGCAGCCATTTGACTGGTTGTATGTTAGTTGGTTTTTTATAAAAGTTTCCTAATCCATGCCCTCAATACCAGCATCGTAGTACTAACAAAAGGATCTCATCTATAAGCCAAAGAGATTTATGCCACATATTTGCGCAAAATTTCAATCAACGTAAAATATCCTTCATGTTTCTCCCCTCGATACCAAACTGCCTTCCATCCTATTCAAATAATGCCCAGGTGGTTCTTTTCAAATGTAGCTGAATTGTCCATTAAGCTGTTTATTTACACTTTCTTTCCTTTTACCCTGTTCTCAAAATCTACACATATATTGTTTTTTAAGCATAAATTATCACCCTATTGTAGTTGATGTCTTCAAAAGAGTCTGGTCTCCTCTTTGGATCCCAAAGCAATTTCTGAAAAGGAATAGGGGAGGAAATCATGAGATGGCATAAAAGAGAATCGGGAAAACACAAGGTTTTATGACTGAGGTGTGGTATATTCCCACTTAGGACCAGGGGTTAAGCCCCTTTGTTTATCCTGGCATGCATATAGATCTCAAGTAATCAATTTTCCAGTTTTGTCCTTCTTTCCACAGAAGTGGTATCAATCTCCACGGTTCCAAGTGAGAGCATGTTCAAGTAATCCACAAAGATTGGGTCCCTTTTAGTTACTGATATGATTCAGTGTCAACTGCAGAAATCTGATCATCCATTAAGATAAGATCATAAGTCAGGATTTAACATTTTTACAGTTAAAACATCTTCATTTAAGTGTGATCATAATATCCTCATTTGGTTTTCTCTGCTAAATTACCAACGCAGTATATTCACCACCCATTCCTTGGTATTATTTAAAAGAAAGTTCACTTTATTTCCTTAAATGAAACCTGAGATTATTAGAAAAAGATTTACCCAATTTTAATCATATATCTAAAACTGAGTGAACAGGTATGTCTATCATTTCTTAGAAAAAATCTCATTATAAAAACATGTCAAGACTGTAGGAATATAGTGTGTAATGTATAAAAATCAAATGAAAATGACTGAATTTCACTCTCAGAAGGAATAACTGAAGGTTTTAGAATACTTCCTTACTCTCTATTGATTTTTCAGCATCATTACATGAAAATGCTTAGTTCTAGATACAAATGATATCTTTCAAAAAGCTTCATCAGGGACATTCACAGCATTGTGTTGTCATAACCAAATAAAAAATAAAGTTCAAAATATTTCATATGCTTTTCCTTTTCTAGACAAAGTTTCTTTTTCCCTTTGTTTCTCCCATTGTTCAGAGAAATCACTTCTCACATTCATTTTTCTCGTCTTTCCAAGGTAAACATTATTAAAAACTTAATATTTCTCACTGCGTATTTTTCTCATGCACATCTAATCACAGATACAATGATGTGTATGAATTCATTCTCATCTATGAATATCAGGGTTTTTTTCTGTTTTATGATTATGACATTCTATGTACATGTCTGCATATGGTGCTTTTTATTTAATGATGTCTTTTCAGGAAGGATTAAACCTTTTTCATTTGTGCCAACCATGCACCTTGACCCTACATGTGTACCAGCAATGGTGTTATTTTTTCTGTATTTTCTGCCATTCTGTTAGATGTAGTCATAGCTCACTGTTCCCCGCATTTGAATTTCTCTGACTCCCCGTGAATAAACATCTCTTCATGTTTGTCAGTGGGATTCGCTCTCTTGACAGTGGCTTCCTCTCGTCTTTATTCGCCGTTTTGTTTATCCCATTCTTGTCAACTTTCAAGAAGTATTTATAGGTCATAAACATTAGCCTTTGTCTATCGTCTGCACTAAAAAATGTTTCCAAATCTCATTTGTCTATTGATTTTGGTTTTGACATCTGTTAGCTCTTTATATATTTTTACCCCGTAAAGTGTCCATATTTCTGAATGTTTAGAATGATGTCCCCCAGGCCTTTATTTTTCCTAGACGACTTTTCACAAGTTCTATGTCGATTTTCTTCTGGTTGCTGATGTTTAGGTGACGGAAAATCATTTCCTTCCCGCTGTTTACCAACAGTAGAGCGTGTGCATTGTCCTTGACCCCATTCTGGCGGCACTTGAGTTCTGATTTGATACTCTTCACAGTGGCAGATTGATAGGCAGGGATTCTAAAAAACACATGGCTCAGCTGGGCTTAAACTATGATTTCTGGCCCACTTCCGTTTTTGTGAATCTGTTTTCTTCTGCTGTGTTTTTTGGAGCCGGCGCATCCATACTCCAACACCCCTAACATTTGATGATGCTTTATTTCTGAGGATCACAGTCCCAGCAGGAGACGTGCCACCACCAGCCCGCCCTGCGCGTGCCCACGCACCCCTGCACGCATACACTCTTTTTCTCCTTGCCTCCCACCCTCCTTCCCTCAACTGCGTTTTGACTCCTATGCTGTGACCAACCGGCTTTGGGAATAGGGTGAGTAAAACAGCCCTCGGGGTGACACAGGAATCGGTAGTCGTACAGTTTTGTTCTTTGTAAAAGGTCGCATTGCTGAAACTAGGATCAAACAGCAGAGAGTAGGAAAGGGATGGGCTGCCTTTGTGAGTGCACGTGGGTGTGGATGGGCGCGCTCTGGGGTTTCCGAGAAGAGCGGGGGGATTCATGAATGACTCGATTGGCTATTCACTAATTTCAGCAAATTTCCCAACTCTTTGGATTTCAGTTTTATCATAAATTAAATGGATCATACTTGATGACCTCAAAGATGCTTTTCGGTACCACTTTCTATGATTCTAATAATCATGTGTGTCAATCATTTAGTTTATTTGTAATAGTAAAATGACATATATGCCAGCTAGGAGGTAGTCATGTCATTTATTTACACTAGTTTTTCTGTTTATAAAATTAAAAGGAAACAAAAGATCACTAGCTCTCCCAAAGAACCCGTCCTTAGAAACTCATACAAAGTAAGTTGAAGGAATCTTTCACTGTTAACACATTCTGTGAAGTATCATCCAGGAAGGAATTGGAATTTGGATCAGAACCTAGAGATGAATTAGAATTCTCTAAAATTTCATTCATTCATATATATTTAGTACCAATACATGACTGAAAACAAGAACTAGTATGTTTAAATAAGCTATGATGCTCATGATTCTTTAGGGACAGTTATTGAAAGCTGTCCTAATTTAAGCATCAGGTGCTGATTTACCTTGAACTTCTATAATAGAACAAAAACTTTATTAAGAGAATGATAAAAGGATAAAACAATCTTAGCCCAAAACATTTTCTTCCTCTCCTCCCTATATCCCTGGCAAATAAAAATGAAAAGTCTGACTCTGGTAATTATCACAGGTGCTATTGCCCAATGACTTGACTTCATTTTCCAGGCCATTCTCACTCTCCTAGGTCATTTGTTCTTCCTTTGCCTCTCTCCCCAGTTCTTTAACATCTCCCCACCTGCAACTTCAAATGACCTTTTCTGTTTTACTGAGAACACAGTAGTGATGAAAAGTCAAGTCAAGAGGAAATGAGTGAAGGTGGTTAAAGGTACAAACAGTTACAAAATACAAAAAGTCCTGACATATAGTGTCCAGCATGGTGACTGTAGTTAGTAGCCCTGCATTGTAGACCTGAGAGTTGTGAACATGAGGACATCTTAGGAAAAGGAATCGTTAGCTATTTGAGCTGATAGAGGTTAACTAAACTTATGCGGGTCATTTTGCAACATACACTATTCATCAACTCATTATATTATGTATTGTATCATGTATATTGTATATCTGAAAGAAATACAAAGTTATATATTGATTATATCTCAATAAAACAGTGAAGGAAAGGAAAAGCAAGGAAAGGAAAGGCAATGAAAAGAAAAGGAAGGAGAGGAGAGGAGCACCCCCATGCACTCAGCTTCATCCATGCTGCATGCACCCTTGACTTTGCCTGGCTTCCTTGTCACGATGACCAGCTGTCTCAGCAACTGCCCATACTAGCTGCCCAAAGACACATGGGTTCTCACCTCAGGTCCTCAAAGATATGACACCTGCAATTCTCCCCTGAATTCCTCATGTATGGTGGGGTTTGGGGGGATGTGGGTGGGGTTTTGTTTGTTTTTGTTTTCAGCATTCAGACATGTTATTTCTCCCATTTACAATTTTTAGAAAATCTTCTAAGTGACAACCATCTTGACCCCACAATCTCCTGAGTTATTGCCCTGTTTCTCTGCTTCCATTTGCAGCAAAATTTCATGAAGGAATTGTCTGATACCTCTTGTGTCATTCGGTCTTGAACTAGCTTCAATCATGCTTTCATCCCAAACAGTTCACAGCAATCCTTTCTGATGTCATCATGCCCTGCATGTTGAGAAATCCAGCAGAGTTGGTCCTCAGTCTTCTGACTTCCCAGCAGCACTTGCAATGGTGACTCACCCCCTCCTTAGCACACTTCCTTCTCCTGGGCTGCCCAGATGCCCGCCATCCCTCCCAGTCAGTCTCCCTCTGTTCCTAGAACCACCTTAACTCCCAACTCTTCCTCTATCTCTTCCTCTGTCTTTATTATCTCTGTGTCTTCTCTCTGTCTCTTTCTCCTCTGGCTCTGTAGGTAAACTCGTCCAGTTTCTTATAGCTTAAATTTCTAGATATCCACTTCCCCCAAAGCCAGATCTATCCAACCTCTTTCCTCTTGGATAGCTTAGTAGCACCACAAACTTAACATCTCCCAAAATGTACTTCCTATATCCTCTACCACCAGTGCCACCACCCTGAACCATGCCAGAAATCTCCCTTGCCCGATTATTCCGATAACTACCCAGCAGTGTGCCTCGGTCTGTCTCCTCCCTGCCCCCATCTGTATTTCATTTGGTAGCCCCAACAAGCCTTGGAAAGAGTGAGTAGAATTATTCCGGTCCTCAGATAATGAGAAGATAAGCAAAGTCTTGTTTGTCACCACCAAACCTAACATGGTACAGCCCTGATTACATCTCCCATCTCATCTCCTGACCTTCTGCCACTGCCTCCCCCCACCCCCGCACACACACACTGTTCTCTAGCCACACTGGCCTCCTTGCTGCTTCTTGACCATAGCATGCTTTCTTCTCCTTCCCTTATAATTTCAGTTCTTCTTTCTGAAACATTCTCTTCATTCAGTTCCTTCATGTTTTTGCTCAAACAGTATCTCGTTATAGGAGTCTTTCCGGAAATCTCTAAATAAATGTCAGAACAGACTCCCAAACCCCACACTCTTATTTGCTTTAACTATGATATGTTCTTCTCTACGGCACTGTCTCCTCATTATATGTGCTTGTTGTCTTGTTTATTCATTGATTCCCCCCATTAGTATAGAAGCTTTGTGGGGACACTTTGTCTGTTTCCTCCTTCTGGTGTCATGGATTCCCAGCTGAGAATCTGGCACATTGTACATTCAACAAAAGGCAAATGAACAAACACACGAGAATAGCAAATAGATATCATGTACTCTACATTATGATTTTAAAATGTATTCCAGCGTATAATTACTCTTTTTCTAATTTGCATTTCAGATGGCCTGAGTGGTCCAAATTTATGATGAAAGAGATGGAAGCCCTTGAGAATACTGTTGAAGAGGGAGGAGATTTTCATATTTTATAGTTGAATGGAAACCACCTTTCTTTCTTCCCAGTATTTGGAGAGTGAAGTAAATAGCACCTATCTAACATATGTTCAATTCATTTTTATATATAACCTCCAAATTAAACAGCAGACATAGGTGGGAGATAAATCCAATAGCTTTAGCCAATCGTGACAAAGCCAAATTGGAAATGCGCAATTAAGGAGTAAGTTGTCTGTGGCCTGGAGAAAACAGGTTGACCTGCTGGAAGAAGATTTAGCTTTAGGGAAAAATCTGGATTCAGATCTCAGCACTGCCACCTAATGCTAATGCTGGACCTTGAATGAATAATCTGTCTAACCCCATTGTCCTCTGATGTAGGGATTTTCCCTCGTATGTGCGAAGGGCCTAAAGCATGTTAACTTGTCTGTCTGCTTTTAATAACTTCTAGCTTTGGCATTTCACTTAATCAAAAGAAAATATATCTGACTTCCATCTGCCCTGGGTGGCTTATTTTAATATCTGACCTGAATAAAGAGTCCTGGCATAGAATTATTTTTCCCTTTCAAAGAGTTTTTGCAAAAATCTCTATCTTTTGAATGTAGATAATATTGTCCTATCATATATAATTCAAGTAAATTTATTACATAAACATTTTAAAAATTCTAGAATGAAAGTTTTAATTATAAATTATTAAGAATAAGGTAATTTAAAGGATTCCTAATCCATTTTTATGGATAAGGAATATGCATCAATACATGTCCGCTAATCATGGAAAGAGCAAGACATTTATGATAATGAAACTCTTCCCTAGATAACATACAGCAAGATAATGAATATTACAGATATTACTACCAGCATGGAATCCTATTGAAATTGTTAATCTTGAAATTTTCCCTAAGCCTTACAGATAGTCTTCACTTTGCAAAGCACTATATTAAAAGAAACACGTACACATCAGAAACGTGTCTCATTTTGCACGATTCCCATATGCATTGAAAATCCTTTGACGGAGTATCATGCAGAGTAAGGACAAGCTGCAGAGCGAGATAGTTAAAAGTACTGATTTGGTGGCCAGATTCTCAAATCTGATACAATTTTCATGGCCTAATGAAAGCCCTTAAAGAACTCACTCACTCTTGTTTTGCTTCAATTCACTCGTACAGAATGAGGGTAAGAGTAATGCCTCTTCACGTATTGCTGTGAGTTTTAAATGAACTAGAAAGTAAATTTTTTGGAACAGAGCCTGATACTTTGTAAAAATCTATAAACGTTAGTGGTTTCTTTTATTCTTGTTATTAATGGCACCAATTCTCTGTCTAGATGTCTGGGTTGAAATAAAGATTGAATATCAAAAAGTTGTATAGGGGCACCTGGGTAGCTCAATGGTTGGGCATCTGACTTCGGCTCAGAGATCCCAGGGTCCTGGGATTGAGTCCCGCATCGGGCTGCCTGCTTGGTGGGAGGCCCGCTTCTCCCTCTCCCACTTCCCCTGCTTATGTTTCCTCTCTTGCTGTGTCTCTCTCTGTCAAATAAATAAATAAATAAAATCTTCTTTAAAAATAATATAATATTCTTTGATTTAAAAAAAACTAACAGCTGTTCTCTATCAGTAGGAACTCTGACTTCAATGGAAAGTAAACTTTCTTCATTACAGTTTTCTGGTTGCCTCTGAACATCTACCTAAAAAGCAGAGGTGAATTAATTTGTTGGGTCTATCATCGACTAGCATTGCAAATTTTAATCTCTCCAGCCCTTAGATTCTTTATTCGGAACCAAGCCTCATGTGGTGGTTGTGAGCACTTAAAAAATATTAACACATGTTCAATAAATTGTATCTGCTATTACCTGCAACAAACCAAATGAGAGATTTTCCTAAGAATTATCTGTTCAAAATGCTGATATAACCAGCTGCAGGATTGTGATGATTGAGTTATGAGATATTATAGTCTCTTTAATCTTTTCTTTTGCTGTGAGCTACTGTGTTATTTAACAGGTAGACAATCATCCCCATAATTGATATTATTAATTTAAACTGTACTGAGGTATGATATGCATAAAATAAAATGTACCCACTTTAAGTATAAAATCTTGAAGGTGTACAAGTATATATAACCATCCTGAAAATTAATATAGAGAAAACTTTCATTCTCTCAGAAAATTCCATCATTAAAAAAAAGAATTCCATTATGAACCTTAGAAAATACTCACCCTTCCCCTGGCAAGACCCCAGGTAGCTTCTGGATCTGTTGTTCTTTATCATAGATTAGTTTTGCTTGCTTTAAGATTTCAAGAAATTGAATTATGCAATATGCTGTCTTTTGTATGTGGCCTCTCATTCAGCATGTTTTGAAATTCATCCATGTTGTTGTGGGGTATCCGCAGTCCATACTTTTAAATAGCTGAGGAATTTTCTGTTGTGTGAATATACCAAAATGTGCCACGGTGTGTTTTTCAAGGAACTTGCACATGTTATTTATTTATAAGTTGTTCCCAGTTTTGACTTTTCCAGAAAAATCACTATGGACTTTCATGTACATGTGTTTTCATCTCTCTTGGATCAATCAATACCTAGGAATGGGATTGCTGCTAGATGCAAATTTAGCTTTTCAAGAAATTGCCAAACTGTTTCTTATTTTGAAATACTTGTACTTTGGCCCCACACAATAAATTTTATTTCATTTATCAATTACTAATTTGATGAAAAGCTAAATTAAGGTGGAAAGTTTTCATTCTTGTCTATTATTCAAATAGAATTCTTACAAACCCCAAAATGAAATTCCCCAATTTTAATATAATATCATTTGACAAATGAATTTATTTGACAAATTTGACAAAATGAACATGATTGTCTTTCATGATTCCATAAATGTGAAAAGAAAATTGTATTTCCATGCTTTTTCATTCCCATCTGTCTCGTGATGACATTAAAGTAGAGATTACATTCACCTTTCAGAAAATACTTCCTGGTCCGACCCTCACTCTTCCCATTGACTAACTCCAGTCTTTTTCTCCTATCCCAGAAATGCTGACATAAAGGATAAACATATCTTGATGTAAGTTTTGGATAAAATAATTGTTATTCCACTCTGTCTCCATTGACTACCTCTGCAGTAGGAGTATACCATTGTTTCCTCCACGGAAGAATTCATTTCATAAAGATGGATTATATTATAAAGACAAGACTACCTTCATTATAGTACTCACATACTTGAATGTTGAATGGACCACCACCACATAGCAGATAAGAAACCACTTTCAGAATTTCAAAACATAGTTAAGAAATTAATAGTGTTGTAATGATAAAAACAGAAGCCAATTATTTTTTCACAGTAGAATTATGTTTTGCATAAGCTTTTGCAGCCAGATGTTTTCTACTTATACTATTCAATTATCATGTTTGCTCATCAAATTCATCATCATTAGTCTTATAATTATATAGGATATTCTGCCACAAAATGTATTCTTCTAGACTAGCCCACTAGCATAATAGCACTTAAAGGGAGTAATTGTACAAATACAATCATGTAGTTGATAATTAATGAATGATGTAGACTTTTAAATGAGTACTTGTTTTACACATTTTTATTTAATTCTTGTATTTATTCCTAAAATATGAATATATGGTTACAATAAGTATGCAAAACAAAACTCCATTAGTGTGATCAGAGAGCATAACATCTCAAAGAAATATAGGAGGTTCAACAACTGCTTGGGAAATCTGAGCTACATAAATCTGTTCTTACTTTAAAACTCTCCTACTTCCTTCAATAATGGATATTTCCACAAAATTACCTATAGGGTGAGTAAGTACATATAATTTAAAAATTCTAAGTTTTGTATTCCTTAAAATGCTTTCTCACTTTTATAAATCTCCTAGGAGTAAGGACTAAAACATTTTTTTCCCTTGAGTCCCCTTATTGTTTTACATAGAGAGGTGAAGTTTCTTCATTTCTTCTTTTTTTTTTTAAGATTTTATTTATTTATTTATTTGACAGATAGAGATCACAAGTAGGCAGAGAGAGAGAGGAGGAAGCAGGCTCCCTGCTGAGCAGAGAGCCCGACGCGGGGCTCAATCCCAGGACCCTGGGATCATGACCTGAGCCAAAGGCAGAGACTTTAACCCACTGAGGTTAAAGTGCCACCCAGGCACCCCAAGTTTCTTTATTTCTAAGTCGTACAAAATTTTGGGTTAAATATGATTCAGAATTCAGCCTTTTCTTCCTTCCTTCCTTCCTTCCCTTCTTTTTTCTCTTTTCTCATATTTTAGAAAGGTACTGCATCACGTATACCATATCCCCTAACGGGTTTTTGAGGCAGTACCAATAACAATCACACTAAAGTGCCTGCTAAAACTAGATACAAATATTCACACCAAAGGACATAAATAGAATACATATTTTTACTAAGTTATTAACTATAATTATAATTATAAGAAGTTATTATTATCACCTCTGTGTAAGTTTGGGAAACTTTTTGATTTTCAGAGTTTTTAGGGCATTGGAATTTCAGATCTAACCATAAATCTAAATCAAGGTTTGGGTAAGCCTGGGGAGACAATATGCTCATTCTGGTTGTTGCAGAATTCATTTCCAGAGAACTCTAGAATTCTAATCTAATTCTAATTCTAATCTAATCTAAAACTAATCAGAATTATGAAACTGAGGGTTTGGGGGGAATGGGGGATTGGGTGAGCCTGGTGGTGGCTATTAAGGAGGGCACATATTGCATGGAGCACTGGGTGTGGTGCATAAACAATGAATTTTGGAACACTGAAAAAATATTTTTTTTAAAAAGTCTAAAAAGGATTAGTTTTCAAAAAAAAAAAAAGAATTGTGAACCTGTATTACCTTCTGTGATCAAAATTTTCTTATTGAAATAGCTGTGCTTTGAAAAAATAAGAACTACTGGTATCATTTTCCTTGACTTCTTAGGCTTCAGGGTGAAGCAGATGAACACACATTCCCCACTTAACCTAAGAACCCTCCCTTATCCTCTTACTTGCCTGCCTACTCCTACTCCTTGCCCTTATCCTCTTACTTACCTGCCTGCTCAGAGGAGATAATAATGGACTTCAGTCCATGGTTTTATTGAAAAGCTACTACATACTCAAAACTATACTAGTAGAGGTGCAGCTTTGCATTTTACCATGAGGAGCCCCCTTTTGTCATTATTGTCATAGCAACAGCAACATGCACAGAAATGTATCGATAATATAAGGCAGAATATTGTATCACAAAATTGTAATATTTTGGACCATGAAACGATGTAGTAGTAATTCAGGGAAGAGAAGAGTTCATGTCAAGTGAAATTTTCCAGAGGAAAAAAGGCTTCTGTAGGTTGTCAGTGCCTATTCATAAAGACGGTTAGGGAGAACATCAGATAAGCTAATGAAAAGAAGAAAAGGAAGAGAGACAATATTTATTGAGCAACTACTCTGTGTCAGGCAGAATACTTGATTATTAAATGTATTATCACTCTAGCAACAATTTGTGTATCATATAAAGAGAAAGACCAAAAGTGTGCTGGTGGAAAAACATATAAGGACTAATAGACAATGGAGTGCATAGAATGTACGAGCAGTCTGATTTCCTAACAGACAAAACTACTGATGTGCCCTCATATTTCATGTATAAATAAAAACTGTACAAGCAGGCGGTTACTTCTGTTTTTCATATGAGCTATTTAACAATAGTCTGAAATAAAGTTCTTTGGTGGGTCAAAGGGAGTGCAGACTGCTTTTGGTAGATTTAGGTGAGTAGGAACTGTCCTTCATGTATGTGCAGGGGCGCCTTGGTGGCTCAGTCAGCTGAGTAACCAACACTTGGTTTCAGCTCAGGTCATGATCTCAGGGTCGAGTCCCACATTGGACTCTGCACTCAGGGCAGAGTGTGCTGGAGATTACCTCACTCTCCCTCTGCCCCTTCCCTGCTCATGCATTATCTCTCCCTTGCTCTCAAATAAAAACTATGTATGTGCAATGCAGAATTCTCTCTTCCTCAAATATTTCCTACTCCCTGGGACCCGTGAATAGTTTATTTTACATGGCAAATGTTATTAAGTTTACAGACCTGAAAATAGAGAGGTTTTACTGGATTAACCCAGGGGGCCCAATCAAATCATCACAGTCCTTATAAATAAAGAACACTCTCCTGCTGAATTCAGAGAGAATGGTAGAAGAGCAGGCAGGAAAGATTCAAAACAGGGGAGCTAACAAATCTGCTGGTGCTGGCTTTGAGGAGTATGGGGACCAGCAGCCAGGGAATGTAGGAAGCCTCTAGAAACGGAGAACAATCCTCAGCCTCAAGTCAGAAAGGACACAGGACCCTCACTCCTAGAGTTCTCTGGAAATGAATTCTGCAACAACCAGAATGAGCATATTGTCTCCCCAGGCTTACCCAAACCTTGATTTAGCTTTTTAAGAATGAGAACATGAAAACGGCCAAGCCCCATGGAAAGTAAGTAGCAAGCACAAAAACTTACAGAACTGTGAGATCATACCTTTGCATTGTTTCCAACATCCCAGAGTCTGATAGTTTGTTAAGACTGTAATAGAAAATGAATACTTTGTAGGATTGAATAAATAGACACATTAACAAATAACCATAAGAATCGGTTTACTATCATGCCTTTTTATATTCTTAGGGTGTTTTATTTAACATTTTCAAATTGCTCACAAAAACATTCTTCCCCACAGAAGACAGTGCTTTTTAGCATAAAGTGGTTATTAAAGTCGAACCAAAAAAAAAAAAAAAAGTTTAAAATTTGTCACAAAGTCAATTTTCTGTTTCACGAGTTAAACATTAAAGGAGACTTACAGAAAGCTTCATTTATTTTCTAAATCATATTTCCCTTCTTTTCTCTGGGGCAAAACAGTTTTTACTTTAATTAGGTAAATCTTCCCCAGATTTTGACATTGGGTAATAAGTTCATATATCATAAGCTTACCTGCTATGCTTGGAGACCATTTTGCATTAACGATGTAATGATGCTCACACCTTCATTAACTCTGTTTAGCAGCACTAATTACAATGGATGCTAAAGTCTCTCCCACTTCATTTTTTTTTCTCAATGCCATCTCATTAAATCATTGGGACTCATGGCTAAAATATAATAAATACATGAATACCTGTTTATTTGACACACATTCTTGTTACTAGCATGATGGTCATATTTCTAAATGGGTTAAAATTTTACTGATTATGGCAACAGAGGTAGAAGTCATAACTAATTTATCAGTGTACTTAGTCCTTTGTAGTCAGTCCTTAGCATTAAATTTCATGTTGTAGGACTTAACCATTTGCCTAAAAATGTCTATTAAAATGTCTGTTATTTCTTTAGCCATTCATAAAATGCAATATTAATTCAATGTTGTAGGTGTTGATTTAATACCTTACCAATGGTAAGGAAAAATTCTGTATAGACTCTAGCAGAGTAGTAAGGTATATGGAAACCTGTCTTTGTCACTGCTCTCAAAAGTGACTACATAACAGCATGATAGCATTAAGGACATTATAGTAGAAATTAAGAGATCAGAAGTTTAATCCTGACTAAACTAACAGCACTAGGAAAGTCATTTACTATTTCTAGGTGGCAATTTGTCCATCTCTGACAATGAGAATTTAGACTAGATTTCTCCAAGACTCTATCCATATTTATGGCTCTATCTGAATAAAGCATCTTATTAAAGTGGCTTTGGAAACTCAGGTTTGCCTATTAAATGTCTGGCCTGGACAGATTACTAACTAACCTTGAAAAATGGTGCTCTGCAAAAGCAGACCTTTATTCTATTATAAATGTTGTCTTATTCATTCTCCCCCTTTTCATGTTACATGATGACCAGGCTTGGAAAACTCTGTAGTTCAACACCTGCAATAAAAATTCTAATAAAGAAGAAACCATTTGATTTTATTTTGTTTTTAGTTTAGTTCAAACAGACAAAATTGTTATCTTTTTTTGGTATCTATAAATTTATTATGAATGGATTTTATTTTATTTAAGACTTTATTTATTTATTTGACAGAGAGAGCACAAACAGGGGTAGCAGCAGAGGGAGAAGCACATGGAGCCTGATGCAGGGTTAGATACCAGGGCCCTGGGACCATGACCTGAACCAAAGGCAGAGGCTTAACGGACTGAGCCATCCAGGCACCCCATAGTTAGATTTTAGTTTTCTCTTAACATTTTCAGTTTAATAAAAGTCAATTGGTAAATTATCCATTTCCCTTAGACCATCTGGAGAAAAAGAAGACATCAATCCTTTCTTTATGACTCTGTGGTATATGTTTTGACAGAACTCTGTATTTCCAAATTTTATTAGTCAACATTACATAACTAGTTTTGATTTGTTTTGAGTATTATCTGGCAATTTCCCTGGCAACCAGTGTTGGTGTTTTTCTTTTTTTACTATAAATAGTATTTTTTAATTGTAGGATTTATTTAATTATAGTAAAAAATGGAGTCAATTTTTAAACTATTAAGAAGATGACGACTTACGAAAATACGTATTCAAAATAAAAAAAATACTCTTGAGGTAGAATTCACAAACTGAAACCTGTTTGTGTTTAATTGTATGATATGATAAGAACTGGCATATGTGTATACCTATGAAACCATCACACAAATCACAATAATAAATATATGAGCACATTCCAAATCTTCCTCATGCTCCTTTGTAATTTCTCCCTCCAGACTCTCTCTGCACCCCACAAACCTCCCTCCCTATTGACAGGTAAGCATTCATCCTGTTTATGTCACTGTGGATTAGTTTACATTTTCTAGAATTTTACCTATGAAATCATACAGTGTATGTAGGTGTATATATATTTGGCTTTTTTATCACCCGACACAATTACTTTAAGATTCATGTATAGGGGTGACTGGGTGGCTCAATGGGTTAAGCCTCTGCCTTCTGCTCAGGTCATGATCTCAGGGTCCTGGGATCGAGCCCCGCTTGTCAGGTTCTCTGCCCAGTAGGGAGGCTGCTTCCCCTTCTCTCTGTGCCTGCTGTTCTGCCTACTTGTGATCTCTCTCCCTCTGTCAAATAAATAAATAAATTTTTAAAAAAACATTCATATATAACTTTGGATGTATCCATAGTTTGTCAAAGCATTTTATTCCTGAGTACTATTCCATTATATAAACACAACAAAATTGTCCATTTACTTGCTAATGTATATTTGTGCCATTTCCAGTTTTGGGGTATGTTTTGATGGAATTATGCCCTCCCATTCATATGTTTTAATCCCTAATCCTCAGTACCTCAGAATATGAATTTATCTGGAACGAGATTAATTACAGATGTAACTAGTTAAGTTAAAATGAGGTCATACTGGACTGAGGTTGGCCCCTATTCCAGTATGATTGATGTCCTTATAAAAAGATGTTCATGCACAAAGGGAAAATGAAGTGAAGACACAGGGAAAACACCATCTACCATCCCCGGCCAACATTTTGTGCTATCTATAAATAAACTGTTATATCTTCCTTTCTGATCTAAATTCCATTTATTTGCTTGATTCTCTCTCTCTGTATCTATCCATCTATCAATCAATAGATATCCATATATCTATCAACCATCTAACTACTTGTTTATTTTTAACTTATTGCAGTAGGTAGAATCTCTACTTCTGTGTTCAATAAAAGTGGTGAGAAAGGATATCCTTGCTGTGTTCCTGATCTTAAGGGGAAAATACTTAATCTTTTACCATGAAGTATGAGATTTGCTACATATTTTGTAGATCTTCATCAGGCTGGGAAATTTTCATAGTAATCCTAGTTTGCTGAGGATGTTTTATCAGAAGTCAATGATGACTATATTCTCAAAGGTTTATCTGTAGTTATAGAGATAAGCACATGTGTGTTTCCATTTTAATTTTTAAAAAATTTGTTAATATGATAAATTCCATCGATTGACTTAAGGATGTTAATATTAAGAATGGTTAAGAACTGGGGCGCCTGGGTGGCTCAGTGGGTTAAAGCCGCTGCCTTCGGCTCAGGTCATGATCCCAGGGTCCTGGGATCGAGCCCCGCATCCGGCTCTCTGCGTGGCAAGGAGCCTGCTTCCCTTCCTCTCTCTGTCTGCCTGCCTCTCTGCCTGTTTATGATCTCTGTCAAATAAATAAATAAATCTTTAAAAAAAAAAAAAGAATGTTTAAGAACTAATTTTGCATTCTTGGGATAAATGTCATTTGGTCATGATGCATTAACTTGTTATATATTGTTGAACTAAAATTATTAAGAATATTTTTATCTGTGTTCATGAAAGATATTGGCCTGTACTTTCCTTACTTGTGTGTCTTTGTCTCGTTTCAGTATCAAATATGTCATGTCTTCATAGAATGACTTGTGGTGTATTTCCTCTTCTTCTAACAGAGACTGTATAGAGTTAGTTATATTTTTGGTCCTTAGATTTTTAATGAAATTCTAGTAGTAAATAGCTACAGCTGGAGTTTTCTTTGTGGGAAAGAATTTAAAAACACGTTTTAGTTAATAGGTATGACATTATCAGTTTGTGTTTCTTCCCGGGTGAGTTTTGGCAGTTTGCATCTTTCAAGAAATGTGTTCTTTTACTCTAAGAATTAAAATGTATTAGCCTAATGTGCATAGTGTTGACTTTATTATCCTTTAAATATGTTTGATCTCTAGTGATGTCAACTCTTTCATTCCTGAAATTGATAGTTTTCTTTTTGCTCTGTGTAACTTGAAATTTATAATTAAAAAAAAAAAATCTCCTCAAGAAATAGTTTCTGGTTTCGATGATCTCCTCTATTATAACCATTGGCTCAAAATCCAGTATATCTGCATTTTTCAAGATAAATATAGACAATTATTTAAAAATATTAATTAGGGGGGTGAGGGGATGGGGTAGCCAGGTGATGGGTATTAAGGAGGCACCTGTTGGGATGAGCACTGGGTATTATATGCAACTAATGAATTGTTGTATGGAACAACAAAAATGTATGATGTACTATATGTTGGCTAACTGAACATAATGAAACATTAAAAAATAAAACAAAATACAAGTATTAATTAAATGACTTCTTTACTAGCATGATTGTTCTTCATGCACGTTCAGTAAAGGTATGACTGATACAGAATGTCTGTGACAATATTGAGTATCACAAATACTGTTTTATAAGTCTACAGTTAATTTAAATAGTATTAGTAATATCTTGATTGGGAAAGATAAGTTAAAGCATCAGAAATACAAACAGGTTATCGTTCTAAATCTCTGTTCTCTAAGGCTTTTAAATATGTTTCCATTAAATAAAATCATAAGAAAAGGTCAATAGATATATGGGTCAAAGAATTATTACACACACACACACACACACACACACACATATATGTGTGTATATATATACACACATATATATTTAATTACCTTATTTATATATATGTATCTCCATATTCCATATTTGGAATTCATGCTATTTGTTTACTCAGTGTTCTGTATTTCTTTATGAATATGAAAAGACTAGGATCTACTTATTTTAAACATTACAAATCAACATTTATAAAATATGCAAACTTATTAATGGAGTTGGTTTCTTTATAAGTATACTTCCTGTGTCTGAAAAACCAGTTTACCATAAATAACACTAGTAAAATATTCATTCCTATCTGACACTGTTGATACTTTTGAAATGCTATCAGATCAAAATATAATCAAATGCACCTATCTGTCATAATCATTACAAGGTTAACACTACACTGACTTGTAGCTTTTATACAACAAATTTCCTTTGAGGTCCTTTGGTAAAGCCAGTACATGAATTATGACTCAGAAATCTTCCAGTTGTCTCCAAAATGAATTCCAGACACAGAATAAGTATAAATATTACAACAGATATATTTAGTAAGATACAAAGCTATGACAAGAATTTAATTGTCTCAAGTCAATCTCAGTTGTAAACCAAACACACATTCATATGTATGTAGACTTGACCATTAGGAAGATGCCATACCCCACCTATATCTGCTCACCCTTAATGTTTCAGCATGTGTCTTCCTTCCTTCCAGGGAATACCTTTTCCATCCCTTTGCCTGGGCTTTATCTGATGTTCAAAGTTTCTAGCAAACCAGTTGAGTTAGGAAATGAAGGCCCCTCAGAATCAGCTCTTAATCAATGGAAACAATTCAGCTTCCTTATGCCTTGGGGAACATAACTGAAGGGAGAGCTACACATTTTCCCAGCGCTCCCAAATTGGATAAAGCATCAGTTTTTGTTTTTATCCACTACTTATCTTTAACGTGACATTTTTGTGGTTTACCTATAATACAGTTCTTTTGTGTCTGTACCTGTCTATATCTACATACTGTTGTCATGGGGAACGAGGGAAAGAATAAATGTCAATGGGATTTCACCCTGCGAAGTACTTTGTGACTTCAATCCAGTTGTTCGAGAAGGCACTCATATAAAATCCAGGCTTCCTGCACTTTTAAGAAGTCTTTTAGAACTTTTCAACACAAAATAGTCATGAAAATAAAACTACAAAATATCTCAATTAAAACTGTTTGAATGTCTTTCTTTGTCCCCAGAGAAGCGAGTTGTTTAATGTGTTAGATTATTGCCCCGAAGCCTTAGTCATTTATAATTATGCCTTGCTTATAGAATTAAGGAAGGGAAAGTTTTTTTAATAATCCAGTGATGCAGTAATCTTTTCTTTTTTTTAATTAAAAATTAATCTGCCTTCTAATGAAGACAAATAAAACATCAAATCTAATTAAGATTGTGTGAAAGGTCGTGTTACGAGGCTCAGTTACGAGGCTGACAAATAACAAACTTCATAAAGACCAAACCTCATCTTGTTCCCATTCCTAGAAGGTCCTAGGGGTAAAAGCAGCTGCAGAACATCATTCCTCCTTTTGTTTTAATTGCCTTTAATAGATGAGCTAGAAAAAGCATTATAAATAATGCATCATGATGCTTTGCATAAAGGTAAACAGAACAAATGTGCCAGGTGACAAGTTCATGACAGTGTATTTTAATAACCAGGCTATTTCTTGAATTATATTTTACTTCTCTCTTTGTCACTCAGCTAGGAGAAAGGGATTGACACAACAGACAAGGAAAA
Organism: Taxidea taxus jeffersonii; assembly: GCA_003697995.1. Lineage (NCBI taxonomy): Eukaryota > Metazoa > Chordata > Mammalia > Carnivora > Mustelidae > Taxidea > Taxidea taxus. The sequence continues at coordinate 57,184 of RCUC01141186.1, forward strand.
GGGAGCCATAGAAGAATTAAAAAGGCATTAATGATAATTAGGAAACAAGAACAAAGAAAGTTGAGTTCTGCCCGAGGGAAGGTGTTTTAAGTGTCTTAATGATTACATACATTTGGGATTTGTAAGAAAAAAAGAACCATGATAATGATGGAAGTAGAAGACTTTATTTCCATACATTTTCGCTGAAACATCCACGAAAGTTTAGGCACTAGGTTAAGCTCTGGGGTTGTGTAGATTATTCAGTAATAGACCCAGCTCTTAAGAATTCAGTTCAGGGGGCACCTGGGTGGCTCAGTGGGTTGAAGCCTCTGCATTTGGCTCAGGTTGTGATCCCAGGGTCCTGGGATAGAGCCCCACATCGGGCTCTCTGCTCAGCGGGGAGCCTGCTTCCTCCTCTCTCTCTGGCTACTTGTGATCTCTGTCTGTCAAATAAATAAATAAGATATAGAAAAAAAAAAGAATTCAGTTCAGTGGGGTGCCTGGGTGGCTCAGTTTTAGGGCATCTGTCTTCAGTTTGGGTCATAATCCCAGGGTCCTGGGATTGAGCCCCACATGGGGCTCCCTGCTTGGGGGGGAAGCCTACTTCTCTCTCTCCCACTCCCCCTGCTTGTGTTCCTTCTCTCACTGTGTCTCTCTGTCAAATAAATTTAAAAAAAAAAAGGAATTCAGTTTATTAAAATGAAGGTAGAGATGTAAAACAATGATCTGTAAAATCCACGAGAAAAATTTGTTCCTTGGGATGCTAAAAAGCAGAGGATAAATGATTAACTCTCTATCTTGGGGAATCAGAAATATTTAACAAAGCATATAAACAAAATCTGAAAGTATAATAATACCAAGCAAAACATCTTAGGCAGAGGACACATACAGAAAGATTGTGTGGTATTTTCATGGCAATTGGAACAATATTTGCAAGGAAAGAATGGTAGCTGGTCAGTCTTGAAAGTCATGTCTTTTATCCAATTGCAAAGGAACAATATAGAGGTATAGAGGTTGCAACTACATGACAAAGGATAGCTCTTAAGTTTTTCAAAGCTGTGATCTTAGATTAGATTAAACAATTTAGGTACTACCATCAAAAAAAGTTAACTTTCTCCAAAAAAGTTAGAGAAATATATGTGGTAGGGTTTTTATTCTATGAAAGTTTTCTAAAATTTTACCTTCTCTAATTTTGGTGTATGTCCAGGTTATTATTTCAAAAGACAAATGTTGGCCTTGTTCACTATACAAATAGGCAACATGTGTGGCCACAGCTGGAGTCTGTGGTTCCAATAATCATATAAGACACAGAAATGAAGTTCCAATAACCATATCAGACATTAGCAAATTTTATTTGAATCATATTTTAAAAGAAGTATGAATTTTTGAAATAGTTTTATTTTTTGTGTTTTTTTCTGAAGATTTTGCTTATTTATTTGATAGGCAGAGATCACAAGTAAGCAGAGAAGCAGGCAGAGAGAGGGGAGGGAAGCAGGCTCCCTGCTGAGCAGAGATCCCAGAACCCTGAGACCATGACCTGAGCCAAAGGCAGAGGCTTAACCCACTGAGTCACTCAGGCGCCCTGAAATAGTTTGATTACACCAGAAAAAAACACTCTTCTGAAATATTAAAAATATAAAACATATTTAAATCACCTGCTTTTCTAAACAAGAGTTATTTACATCCATATGATAACTTCACTGGAGTAAAGATGAACATTTTGGTGAAAAAGCCTTGGAAATAAGTTACAAAGAAAAGTCTAAGTTAAAATGGACTTGATTCTTGTACTTTGTTCTCAGGATTTGGGGGGCATGGAATGAGATGAAACCATATGACTGACTCTGTTCAAGTTTTGAAGATCGTCAGTATTGTAAGTTATGAAGGAAGAAGTTAGCATGGAGCTCCATTTTCTCCATCTCTGCATGCTAACATTCAACTAGTGTATGGGTGGCCATGTCCAATGGTTAAAATATAGAAACACTTCTATATTGGTTGTTAAATGTCCACCTCTCTGCATCGCACACGTTCCCATACCCATGCTACCACATGCGTTGGCCAATCTCTCAGACCTCTAGAACTTCAGCAGCCAAAGAGTCGCTATCTTAAATCAGAGGAGAGCTCCGGGACCCAGCTTGTTGGTGCATGCCTTGTACCAGAGGTTACATGTTCACACTGACACTTATTCAACAAACATATTTCAGGAACCGATATAAGACATACACTATACTAGGCACTTGGTAGACACTGAATTAGGAAAAACAAAGGAATAGAAATTGTTCCAGCCTTCCTTAATCTCTAGTGGGAGGTCAAATACGAAGTAAATCACCACAAGCTGGGTGCATAATTTAAAATAATGGTGACTACTAAAGAATGAAAGAACAAAATACTATAAAGTCTTAAAAGCTTGATCAAGTTTATATTTAGGAATGAGTCATTAGCAGCAAATTAGCTAATCCTGAGAATGAGATGATATTAGCCAAGACGAAACATGTGCACAGGGCTAGCATGGTCCAATGCTTGAGATACTTTGATGGTTGCTGAGTCTAGAATGAGTAAGTTAAAAAAGCCCAGAGGAAAAGAGTATTCAAGCAACTTAACTTGCATTTCCAAGAATGGTTGCCTCTTGGCTTTGATGACTGGATTTTGTTACTGCTTCTCATTTAGTAATCTTAGTCATTTTGTTATTCATCTGGACCTCCATTACTTTCCCTGAAAAATTTTTGTTACCTTCATCAAGGCAACTAGTATGTAGATCCTATTCTTTGCATAGGGCCTGAAACATAGTAGGTGGTTAACAAATGTCTTTTGGATGAATAAATCTATAAAATGAGAATGAAAATCAAGAGTTGTAGCAAGGATTAAATTCTTTGTGTGATAAGTATATCTGTATGTGCTTATATATATGCGTATATTTATATATGAATTTATAGTTTTTCAAGAAATCCCATATATATATTTCACACTTAAATATAACTGTAGGTATAAACATTTAACCACAAAATTGATTGGGCATATCTATGTCCACAAGAATATACACATGAGTTAGTAGATTGACTGATTCAAGGTAGGTACTAGTAGGTATTAGTTCCTTACTCACCTAGCTTTGATAAATACACTTTCAAAGAGAGTTCACTGACTAAATTATCAAAATATAGAGTGAGAATGAGTTTTAGACTTACTTTCTCAACAAAATTTCCAAGAAATGACAAAATATCTAAACATTTTTTAAAGCATAAAGGCACTGGATTTCAAGTAGGGGAGGCTGATAGTAAATAATTGTCACTATGCCACTTAACAAGAAGACAAAAGATGCAACACTAATGACATCCTTCATGGTCATCATTAGCTCTACATATCTGTATGTATGGGCACTAAAAAATTTCATTAAAAATCCTAAAATACATTTTATCTACTGACAGATAAGTTGTCAATTCGTCTGATTGACCTTTGAATTCCCATCATTTTGAGAACTTTTCTCAGAAAATTGGCCTTAAATACAGTATCCTCCCCTACTGTACAAAATACACTGAGTCTTCAGAGACGGATTTTTGAGCTCTTTATTGCTAAATTTGAAAAATAATGTTTAGTCATTTTGAAAAAAAATATGATTCAAGACAAATTTTCCAGGGACAGTTTCCCTAATGACTCATCAAACTAGGTGGACACATGTAGCTTCATAAGTGAGGTAAATCTTTTGGTTCAAGATCACATAAACAGCATCAATTATGCTGCAAAAGAGTTATGAGCTTGAGTGGCTAATGTGCCATTTTGGGGACAGGACCCCGGAAAAGACAACTTTGCAAAACTTTCCAGAGCTTCAGAGGGTTGAAAGGCACACAGCATTATTAACTTGGCTGCAGAAAGAAGTCTGATACTTGGGCACAATGCAGTGTTTTCAAACATTGCTTTATCTCAGACAACTTTAACACTGAAACATGGATTCATAATTGTTTTCTTGCTGACAAAGCCATCAGTGGCCGAGACCTGGCCAAGTCAGACCTCACTCACTTCAGGACAAAGTAAATGTTAGCACACAAATTTGACTCCAGATGTATTGAGAATCCTGGTTTTCTTTGACACAAACCTATCACTACGTAGCAGAGTCAGCAATGAAGCCTAAATTCCATTTTCTGTTACATGCCTTTGTGAGTCAAGGATTTCACTATATTGCCAACTAAGAGTCAAAACCGACTGGGTTTCAAAAACAACTTGATCATTGTCACAGCAGAGATCTTGTTGCAATTTCAGAATTGTATTCATTCCAAACAATAGCCTTGCCATTAAAATTTCCTTTGTTAGAATTAAAATGTGCTTTCTTGTTTTATTTGCCCAGTTAAATCTATTTCTTTATTTCAGGGGGAGAATTGCATTTTATGGTAAAAACAATAAGAATCAGAAAAACATGTTTTAAGATGTTTTTGTATGAGGTATTTTATATACAAAACTTACATTTTCACTTCAGTCATTGTGTAGATATAGTGTTGTACCTAAGCCATCATACGTCATTTTCTGTAAAGGCCCATAATTCCATCAGATTCTCATGAGTGTCCATGACCCCAACATATTTAGTATGTTTAAGAAATGGTCTTTTATCATGTACCAATGCACTGGTATAAATACACCTATTGAAAAGAAATATATCTTTTTCAAATAGGCAGGCCAAGTACAAATAAGTAAAAACATCAAAAACAATTAAGTGTTAGAGACAAGTGCTATTAAAGTCTTCATGTTCCCAATCTACCCCACATCCCCTATACCTCCCACGGGCCCCTCAGTCTGTCAGCAAATTTGATTCTTCATAGCCCTGTTTGGGTTTTTTGTGGCAGAGAAGATGGATAGTGGTTAAAAAGAGAAAGAATGAGAAGTGATGAAAAACACCCAGAAAGGCTAAGTCAGGCTGTGTAAAATTTATAATTTGAGAGAGACCTGGGAAAGACCAGAAAAGAGGGGAAAGAAAGAGACAGAGGGACAGAGCTAGTCCATTCTTGGGTTGAAAAGCCAATCATTAAACACGCGTGAGTCACTTAGAAAAAGCTGTCCTACAGAATAAACACCTCATACATGTTTTTTCATCATATTCACTACCATTATTTTCATTGTCCTTGTCATGATCATCATCATTGTCACTGAGAGGTGAGGACTGAAAAGTGAGGGGCTTGGGGGCAGATGCCAGATGTCAGAGAAAGGGAGATAAGAGTAGATCAAGTCTCCTAAAAACTATTTTGTGTAGCATACATTCTGGATCCCCTTCAACAGTCTTTGAGATATTTAAAACAACTACTCAATTTCTTTTAAACTTACTATGGACCGCAGGCCTAGCATGATTTGGGTACATCTCTGAGCCACTATTGGGCCCTGGAAAAACTGCAGCTCTTAGGTAGATTATATTTTGAAAGCTGTGGATTTGGGATGTCCACCTTGCTATACAGCTGTGGTTCATATTAAAATTGTCAGCCTGTGCTGAAGCCAAAATTACATACTAAAGCACAGAAGGAAAGTCAAGCAGATAAGGGCCATTATGGTTCTCAGAAATCAAGAGTCAAGTTAAAGAAACATCCTGCAGACACACTTAAGTAGAGAATGAGATTTTCTCAAACCTTGTTAAAGTTTATCAAAATTCCCTCATGAACTTATAAACTGGAATTCAATTTTTCTTTCACCCTCATGGAAATCCAGCTTCTCATAAAATTAGTATACTTTCTATATGCAAGAAGAAGGCAGGATCAGTTCTAGGCTTTGGAGACTATGTCTCCTAGGGATAGAGCTGTTACCAGAGGATTTCAATTAGAAAGCTTTCTAACTTCTGGCTAAAGTTATTCCTTTTCAGAAACTAAACCAGCATGTCAGTGACAGGGAAGAATATTTTGGATTATGGTGACTTAAATACTTCAAGGAGAGAGAGCTTCAGATCCTGAAAAATACTAAACATTATAGGATAGCAAAATCACCAATATCTGATTTCTGTGGAAGAGTATCTTTTGGTTCTGGAGCCTATAGGAGGCTTAGTAGATGATGTTTGGAATATTTATGTCATATTTATAAACATGTCTGCCAGTTTCATGACTATGTCGACTCTGAAAAAATTGCTACATCAGGTTACTTGTTAAGACTGGAACAGAAGTGCAATTATTGGGTCATATGGTATTTCTATTTTTAACTTTTTGAGGAAACTCCATACTGTTTTCACAGTGGCAATATCAATTCCCACCAACAGTACATAAGGGTTCCTTTTTTTCACCTTCTCCCCAACAACATGGATGGACCTAGAATGTATTACGCTATGGAAAATAAGTTAGACTGAGAAAAACAAATGCCATATGACTCCACTCATAAATGGGATCTTAAACAACAACAACAAAAAAAAAGCAGAATCAGACCAATAAATACAGAGGACAAACTGATGGTTGCCAGAGGGGAGAGAGGTACAAAGTTTGGTCAAATGGAACAAGGGGGGAGGGACCTTCTGTTATGGGATGAGTGAGTCACAGGAATGAAATAGAGCATAAGGAACACAGTCAGTGAGGTTGTAACAGCCATGTAATGGCACAGACGGTAGCTATACTTGTGGTGAGCACAGCATAAGGTTAAAAACTTGTCAAATCACTAAGGTGTACACCTGAAAGATGTAACAGTGTGTGTCAGCTACACTCAAATAAAAATAATATTGGAACAGAAGTGATGGATGGCTATGTTTTTGTATGGAAGTGACTTAGAATAAAGTTTTCGTCAGTTTTGGAAGGATGATAGAACGCTCACAGAATCCTGTAAAATAGCTATTTGCCATCAAAAGTCACTATGAAAATGATGGGTTGGGGCTGTTGGAAGTGAGGCAAATTTTCTTTTCCTTTGAGAGATATGACCTTTCCAATGGCGCCCTTGTGCATGTGAACAAATAGGTCACCCCTCATTGACCTCTCTCTGCTGAGGAGACCCAGAACAGGGTTTGGAAACTATAGCAACTGATTTTTCTGTAGTGGATGGAGTCACAAGTGGAACAGCAAACACAGGGGCGCGTTTATTTTTATCTTTTCAGAGACATCAGCCAGAATGGGACAAACCAAGTTGCCCCCCAGTCAGCCTAAAACCTTGGTGTCATTTTAGCAAGAGGAACTACTCTCAGAAAGGAAAGAATCCAGGGCATATCCAATGTTCCTTACTCAGCATTTTAAACTATCAGTAAATAATATCCTGATTTCTTGTGCCAGTTCTAAATCAATTTAGAAATAAGACAAAAGCATAAGCCTACAGAAGCCAAAATATCACTTGACCTCACAAAAAAGCACATATGAGAACTGAGCTTATGTTAAAAGAAACCCAGGCTTCCAAGTACCATATGCCGGGATCTAGGCATGCCCTCCTGACAGATCACTCTCAAAAAGGAAAGAAAAGAAAAGGGCTGGCTCTATGTGGTAGGGTCCTCCTTTCAAAGTCACCATTTGCAATATACACATCTTCCTCTCCAAGAAAGTAGTGAGGGATGAAAAGAGGACAACAGAGTTACATCTTAGAAGAAAACATTCCCCACCTGCCCCTCTGATACTCCTTACCTACCAGATCTTGGAAAGGCACAGATCTTGGAAAGAGAGTGAGCTAAAATCCAGACCAAGGTTTCCTCACCCAGGAAATACCCATTTACAAGATTCAAAGTATTTTCCAGGAAGGCTCTTGACAGGCATCACTGAGTTGCGTTTAGCTGTTAAATTAATTAAACGAGGACGCCATGAGACTGAAGTGGCTCCCTTGAGCTAAGTAATCAAACCCAAACCCAAGCCTGTAAATGCCTCAAGGTCACAAAATGAAAACCTCAAAGACAACGAATCACAAACAGCCAAGTAGACTTTGAGATAGAGCTAATCAATAATCGGCTTACTTAACTTTTCTCTATAAAAATCACCCTGAGCTCCTGTCTGTGTTGCCCGATTCCAGTCAACTTTTGTTCAAAACTCAATATTTTTAATATGCTTCATTTTATCTTTTTAACAGCTTCCAAGATCTCTTAGTCGGACCTCTTTGCAGAGGTATGCATAATTTACCCACAGGGGGAAATGTGGTGGGGCCACTACTTTTTACCCTGGGGTCGTGAACTGCCTTCCAGTGAGGAATGAAGTGCCGTCAGCCGATTTCTAGCCGTCCACATCTCAGGACACAGCAAGCTAATTGCCGATTTGAGTATATGTGGCTCTCATGTGCTTGTCAGTCATTTTTTCCACTAGGATGATAGGTTTATCTGTTTGGTTTAATTGTTTTCTCAGATCACCGAATCATTCAGAGAGAGCCAACGTGGCAGAACGAGCCATCCAGACCCATCTTCCCCTATTACCATGTTGAAAACTGATTTGGAAATGGGGAATGAGAAGCAAATTAAATAGTTTGCAGTGACTTTTTGCCAGAGAGCCAGGAAAGGGAGCTCTTCATCCCGTGATGAGTGCCCTGGGGCCCATATTAAGTGAGAAATAGGAATAAGTCTGTCAAAACCTGGGGTGTATTGCTAATACCTCTATCGGAGGATAAGATAGCCTCGCTTGGGTGGTGCCAGCTCAGTGTACCATCTGTCAAATGCACACGACTACACAAGTTTCTTTTATTAAAAGATAATCATCTTACCTCCACTCTCTTAATATTCAACATTCACATAACAGCTAGGACAATTTTTCATATGTTTATTTGGGAACATGTTGACAAAGACCATCCCACTCCTTCCTCCTTTATTGCTCTTGAAAGTCTAATTTCCCTTGATAAAAATCAGTTTTTCCAATGACAGAGAAAAGTAATTAAATATGTTCCGTTCATAGCTAACTTATCTCATTGCCAACCATCTAAATAGCTGGGTAATTGTGTGAGAACAGCAGTAACCTAGTGATATGAGCTACAGGAAATGAGGGGCATATGATTTGTCCCTCTGGACACAGCCTGGTATTGGCTTGGATATGACCAGAATAGGTAGAATGACTCCTATTTACTGCCCCGTGACTCGAGCCCCCCTCTCTCACACATTGACACAAGCATAGCTGAAATAATGAAGTGAAGTGTGGGACAAGGCTGTCTCCATCTGTTAGAACCACAAAACCAGGGACTGCCTATGGCCAGTACATCTCTGAACGTGGCTTTTGTATTTTGTTTTACATTTTAGCTTTATTTTATTTTATTTTTTTAAAGATTTTATTTATTTATTTGACAGAGAGAGATCACAAGTAGGCAGAGGGGCAGGCAGAGAGAGAGAGAGAGAGAGGGAAGCAGCTCCCCGCTGAGCAGAGAGCCCGATGCGGGACTCAATCCCAGGACCCTGAGATCATGACCTGAGCCGAAGGCAGTGGCTTAACCCACTGAGCCACCCAGGCACCCCTTAAGCTTTATTTTAAATGAAGGTTTGCCATAGAAGGTTTCATTTAAAACAAGACCACTGCTTACTTGGGCAATTTAATAAAAAGCTAAGAAAGAAAGAGGGGCACCCGGGTAGTTCAGTCGGTTAAGCATCTGACTCTTGATCTCAGCTCAGGTCTTGATCTCGGGGTCATGAGTTCAAGCCCTGCACTGGGCTCCATGCTGGTGTGAAGCCTACTTCAAGGGGGAAAAAAAAAAAAGGGCTAAAGGAGAAAATGAGAATTCTCATAGTCTGTGACTATTGAAAGAAAACTTACTAATTATATTAGGAGATCTTTCAGTCATCTAGTTTCATACTTAGATAGAAAATGCTCAAAATTTGTTAAGTGGCAAACCTGTTCTGAAATAGACAGCCTTTGAAATTGACTCACACAGGGACTGTGGCAGTGCCCCTCACTAGCCACGAAAGTGACCTCAAAGTCAGTGGGTGCACTGACATGCATTGGTTTCCTCCTTATATGGGTCATCATTTCTTGAAAGATCAGATTAAAACTACGTATTTTCTCTCCTCAAATAATCTAAAACCTCCATAATCACACCACCCATGTAAAATCTGTGCCATTTACCATACTAAGTCCCAAATAAATATATGCACCTTAGTTACTACTAAATAAAGACAAATGTGAATTTTGAATCAGCGTGATGACTTTTTAGGGCAGTTACTCACAAACATTTACTTGCTTCTTTTCTTAAACACTCCTACAGAAAACCCCTACAGGCTACAGCATTCTGGAGTTTCTTACCTAGATGCCTTCGCCATGTGGATATGTCCTTCCTCCTCTGGAAAGCACATCAGAGTACAGGGAAGTGAGGGCAGTATTGTTTTAAGTATAACTATATATGTGATTTATTTTTAAGCAAGTGCTTTGACAATATTAGCATATGAAATATTATCAAAAGTAATTCCTCACAGCCCTTCTCACATCTCATAAAACATGATGATGTCTGCGTAAGGCTATTGAAGACCCAATTCATCTTCCTGTATGGGAAGTGTCAGGTATATTCTCTTGCTCTTCTGTTAATTCTGCTTTGATAAATGTAAAAACTAAAAGGAATGTTTCTGTTCAGTTTAGTTCAAATACGCCTGGCTGTCCTTTACATCAAGTCTCACCCCAACAGGTGCAGGAAAAGATGTCCATAATATATTCAGTGTGGGTAAAGTGTAGACCCTGAGCTATGAGCAGGGAGAAATTATTTCACAGCAGGTCATATATGAGAGTGAATGAGACACTATTATAATTACAGGGGGAAAGTGGCAGAGTCTCAGGCTGTCTTGGACCCACCCTATACTGAGACCCACCTCACTACTGATGTTAGCAAAATCCCATGTCTTGGGAGTTAATCTTGCATGGATAGCTTTAATGTGCTTCTCTCTCTCTCTCTGTTGTTTTCTTCAGGGCTGGATTTCTTCTGAGGCGGCATCCATGGGCTCACAGCATGCGTTAGGGCTCTATCTCTAACATTCAACTCTGCTTGTTTTTGCTTGGTTTGATTCCTCAGAGAGACACGATGGCTACCAACATGTAATCCTCCTACTTCAGGAAGAAGGACAACTTCTCTTTTCTCAAAGCATTTGTGACAATCCCAGAAAGGACCACTTGGTCCCAATTTGGTCACATCCACCTCCCTGAACAAATCAGAGAGAAAATGGGTGTAGGCCTCATCACCACTGCTGTAAGAGGGTGGGTTACGTAAATGATTACTACACGAGGACATGGAGGGGGCAATTCTGGGCAACAATGAAATCACAAATGTTCACTCTTTTAGGATCACACTAGTAAGTTATGTAGATGGGATCTAAACTCAGTTTCTGACGATAAAATCTTTGCTCTTTTTAACATACTATGCTGTCTGTTCTACACCTAAATATAATAAATGATGACAAGTTTTTAGGCAACACATTTTTTAATAGGCTTCAATTTGTTTGATTCTAGTGGCCTTATTGATACAACTTTCCATATGCTCTTTGACAGTGATGTATTGGTTTATTAGGACACAGGTTTTTGTCAGCTTCTTTTTTCCTGTGTTAATAATTGGACTGTGGTCAAATGATGGGCTGGTAGTAAGCTCTTCGAATATAGTCTTTTCCAGGTATGGATTATGAATCAAGACTTTTTTCAATTTGTTTAACACTAAGGAAAAAGAAATCCTAAAAACAAAACAAAAACTCAGGTTGTCACATTCACTATTATATCTGGGTCTTAAATACTAAGTAGGGGCTGATGGTAACACATTAACAATGCCAGCTAAGAGATTTTTTAAAAAGTGAGAAGTCTAATGTTTAGCAATAAAAAAATTGTATTAATAGACTACTTGTTTTGAGGTTTTAATCTAATTTAGTCATGAATCTAATTCATGTGCTAGATTCCTTAAGCTCAGTATTGTATTTAATTTTCACAACCCTTTATTAGCCACATTCCATACACAAGGAAGCAAGAGAAATTAAGAAATTTGCATGGAGCCCTGGGTGTGGTGCATAAACAATGAATTTTGTATCACTAAAATAAAATAAAATAAAATAAAATTATATTTTAAAAAAAGAAAAAGAAAAAGAAATTTGCCCATATTTACACATCTGAAAGTGGCAGAGGCAGGCTTCAAGCCCACAACTTTCTGACCAAAGAGCCAAGGATTCTTATTCCTAGACCACCAATACCACAGGTCCAGGCCTCTGAGGTGGACAGGCAGACCTTGTTATGGTTATATCTGAATGTTCATCTCTATGCACTCTTCTGTGACTGCCTGATGGGGAAGGCTTGTGTCTTTATCTCTAGCCCAGTCCCTGCCTACCTCAATAAATGATTGATGGCATAAATAAAGAAATGTTCTACCAGCCTGTATTCTTGCACATGAATTACTTTCAATGAATAATTTTGTAACATAGATTTTTTTAAAAATACGCTAAGTTTAACAGTTAAAACCACAAACAGAAAAGACTGCTTAACTGATGATCTGAAACCCACTGTTCTCATTTCTTATTTCTTATTTATTTATTTAGTCAGTTATTTATTTTGAGAGAGAGGGGACAAGTGTGCATGAGTGGGGGAGTGGGACAGAGGGAGAGAGAATCTCAAGCAGACTCCATACTGAGCATGGAGCCCATCATGGAGCTTGATCTCACCACTATGAGATCATGACCTGAACCAAAATCAAGAGTCAGATGCTTAAATGACTGAAATAAATTCTTATATTAACACAATTTCTGGAAGCACTGATGAAGATGTTTTGCAATACCTAGAACATTCTTATCCCAAAGCCAGAAAAGCCTGGATAGCCACAGGATGCTTAGAAGACCACATCCCCTTCTCTGCCCAGGATCAGAAGCTGAACACATATCTTCCCCCATCCATGGTCCCGTGCTCCCTGCCTGCTCTCTTGCATAACGCCCCACCCCACCTCTCCTTATAACACTCTAGGTGTCTGCCTTGCAGGTGAGGAGCTCAGCTGTAGAGGCTCGAACCTGCCACATCCTCAGATGCTGGCACCAGAAATAGATTTCTCCCTTGCTCTCTTCCCACAATAAGAACAACAATAACAACAACAAAATAAGCTGAGATTAATTTAGCAATAGCAGATATCAACTTGAATTTTTATTTTCAAAATTTTAGTTCAAGAATAAAATTGAGTTATGATTTTCATTAAATTCAAAATAGAAACATTCCAGTCTGTATTCATTATGTACTCATTTCTGCTAATATAGGAAACATCATATAAATGCATCATAACATTTCAAAATGATAATCATTTAAGTGTTCAGCAAATCCTTGGGTCTACTTGAAATAAGCTGGGAAACTGACTATAGAGACTGAGACAGGACACCACTTACACTGGGACTATAAGTGAGGACCCAGTACAGTATGAAGGATAAAAATAGATATAGACCTCCTTTTTATTTACTTAGATCTCCATTATTTTTGAAGTAGAATAACCAGAGTTTAGTTTTGTTTTACTGCAAGGTTCAACAAGCTTTTCTTGTAAAGGAGCAAGCACCTTAATTTAGTCCTTGTCAGCCATCGCATCTTTGTCACAACTCCCCACTTCTCCCATTTGTAGCCCCAAAGCCGCTGTAGATCATACATAAATGAGGGGCGCATGGGTGGCTCAGTGGGTTAAAGCCTCTGCCTTCGGCTCAGGTCATGATCTCAGGGTCCTGGGATCGAGCCCCGCATCAGGCTCTCTGCTCAGAGGGGAGCCTGCTCCCCCCCCCACCCCACCCCGCCTGCCTCTCTGCCTACTTGTGATCTCTGTCTGTCAAATAAATAAATAAAATCTTTTAAAAAAAAAGATCATACACAAATGAATTAACGTGGGTCTGTTCTGATAAAACTTTAATTACAAAAAGATGTGGCTGGCTGGATTTGGGTTGCAGGGTGTGGCTAGCCAAAACAGCAAAATAGAAGATTCATTTGGAGACTTCCGTTTTCCCTTCCCAGTTTTAGTACAGCTCCTTCCTCAGGTCCCAGAATCACTGAGCTGCCATCTAGATGCTCAACAGTCCCTTCTACCCCTGTTCCCACTCTTACACCTCTAACAGGTTTTCTTTCCTTGTTTATTGGTTACCTTTACCTCACAGACCCTTCACAGACTGTATACCCTCTTCTAAAGTTTATATCTTAAAACAAGACTCCTGGAGACAGTGCTTTGACCCCACATAATTCATCTTGGGTAAAAGGAATTTCCTAACTAATGGTCAAAATATTCTAGAGCATAGAGACCTTTTGGCAATGTCCTTTATGAAATACAATGCGGGCAATTTTTCTTCTGCTGACTTTGGAAGACAATTACTGCCATACACATTTAATATGAAATTAAATATGTGTTGAGTCCTCTACCATCTGTTTTATCCATTAGGCAGATCTGTAGAGGACTTATTTTGAAAGGCCTTTTTTTCCATTTGTGCAATACCTCAGGCTTCCAGAGAATTAGCACCCGGCACAGGCTATCTAGTCTCTTCCCAGGTCTTAGATCTGATTAAAGAGCAGCACTAGCCATGTATGTACCCAGATCGTCCAATGAATATTCACACAGCTAGCAACACTTCACTGGGAGAACATGCTAGAAAGTTTTTTATTTTTTGTCTTTTCCTAAGAAAGTTCATTATCAACAATATATCATAAGCTTTCCTAATATAAAGGTAGACATTAATTTCAAATATGTTAGAATTCAACACATAACATTTCAAGTTCTTGGGTGATTATTAATTTATCTATGTGACATATAATATGCTAGACATGTCTCACCTGTTCTACATCTAATTGCTGTAATCACCTCATTTAAGTTACTCAAGCTGAACACTATAATAAAAACTTCAATTTCCGCTGTGATTTTTTTAAATGTAAACTTAAGGGGAGAAATCAACAATGGATTTTTAAGGAGATGTTTGGATGATGTCACCCACTCCTTTCTTTGAAATGTTCACAGTGTAATTAAAATATTTGCTAGCAGGTAGCCAAGGACTTGAAAGAGGCTTTAATAGTCAGTTTCTGTTTTAGTAGTAGCCAGATTCTAATTCTCCTGAAATCAGTGAGGCTCCTTCTCTAGTGTTCCCCAGCCTTCCCTCTATACCTTTACTATGTAAGCTTTCCCCCACCCCAGCGCCCCTCAGGAGCATCAAACCATTGGCTATTCCCTGGACAACTTGGTTTGCTTCTTAGTTTTGCTCACTGCCAATTTGGGGCAGCAATGTTTCATGACTAGAGTATCTTTTGCATTGAATCAAAAGTATTCCTAGGTTTTAAGCAACTCTAGTTTATGAGCAAAACAGACTTTCAATGATTTAGGTAGAAAAATATTTTATAAACTGTAAAATACTTTATAAATATCACTAATTATTATGATTCTCAACCGTCTTCTGAAATTGGAAAATAGCGACACCTAGATGTCATTTGTGATTTAAGTGAATACCACGTTATATTTAAATTTCTTATTCAAAATGAGATACTGAGAGGTGATTGGCTGGGTTAGGTGGAAGAGCGCGTGACTCTTGATCTCAGGGTCAGGAGTTAGAGCCCCACGTTGGCTGTAGAGAGCATTCAAATAAATAAATAAATTTCAAAATGAGATATTGAATGATATTTATTTTGTCTAACTGCATCATATAAAGACAGGAAACAAGAAAGTAATTTAGAAAAACACCTAAAAGTTATAATTATTCCATTACAATTATTTCAAATACATACAATGATGGAATGTCATGATTATTCCGTAATTAGCCCATTTTAGCAATGATTTGAAATATAACTGAAGTCATCAAAATAACACTACAGTGGTTTTCTGGAATGAAGCCTGCAGATTATGACTTTGAAGTATTCCAAAAATAAATATTTACTTGTCTAAATACCCAATATTGTGTCAGGCACTGTAGAAAAGGAAAATACATTAGATGACGGGCCATGAAAGAACACACTTTTTTTTTTTAAGATTTTATTTATTTATTTGACAGAGCATACAGCAGGGGGAAGGGCAGGCAGAGGGAGAGTAAGTGCTGAGCCACTCAGGCACCTGAAAGAACACACTTCTTAGGAAGACAGGACAAACTGAAAAGAGCTTGTCAATGACACATGGGCATATACACCAGATTGGGTAACCTTCTCATCAGTTAAAGCTGTGTCAGAAAGGACTTAGCAGACCGCTGAAGAGAAGTGAATATTTCCAGATGAAGGATATTTTGATCAGGGAAGGAAGATACATGAGAGTCTCCTGCCATGAAGACTACTTCCTGGGATGATACTGATTTTAGAATAAACATTTCTTGCACCTACAGCATAAACTAAGCCAAAGGGATCCTTTACTGCCAAGGAGATTCTCTTGGATACCTATCTTCATTTACTGGTTCCCAAGATTTTGCCCAGTAAACTAACTTAGTGTAGTCATTGTGAAAATGGTTATAATTAATGCTTTCTTTTGTTTCTAGTGATTGAACATTTGTAACAGAATGTGGAAATTATGATCAGAAGGTATTCTAACTTTATACTATGTATTTTTCAACAAAATCCAAGTTAGTAATATTGCATTTTAAATATAAAGACAGAGTTAAGAATCTTTAGAAATTAGCTGGCAAATTCATAAACTTTTAATCTTAGATCATTTATACCTGCGGTGGAGACAACTGATTCAATAATGAGCCAATAATGGAGATTTAAGGCAACAAATTTACCCTCCCTGACGTAGCTAAAGAATATGTACACAGATCTGTAGAATATGGAGGCGAGGGGAAGAAAGAGAACACAAATAATAAAAACTTGACTTAAAGATTTAATTTTATTTTATTTTAAAAATAAAAGAACTACTATTTTTGTTACAATCCTTTGAAATTTCCAAAAAACCTTTGGTATAGATCATAATACAGTCAGGAATAAGCATAATTGAAATGTTCGTACTCAGCTGAGTACGAACATTTCAATTACGCTTATTCCTCACAGTGTATTTTTTAATGATTAGTGATTAAATTATCTTAATGATTTAAAGCAAGTCCTAGTATTGCTACTTCTGTCATGCATTTCAATTTTCAAGTTTACTGTTAATTTGATGGTAAATAAGGATAAATATAATCCACAAACTATGAATTGGTCTACTCACTACTGGTCTTAGATCCTTCATCTTGTTTAACAATTTAGTAAGAAACAATCTGACAAGCACTGCTAACTACCCCTATCATATTTTCTAAAGAGATTCATTTTCATCAACTGAGATTTAGTAAAATTTCCTACATCACAATCTCTGTTGAGAAGAGCAGCAGGTATGTTTTGTTAGCTACTACATTTCTTGAAGTTCCTAGAACGCAGTAAATACTAGATTAATATTTGCATATTGATTATATAGTTGATTGAATGACTAGTCAGAGTTGATGCAGGCAACAGAACCACCAATCTGTCTCAGATTCTTCACTACTTGGGCACTGGAAGAGCACTGTGTGGGCCTATGGCTCCACTTGATGCCCCTTTCTAACTGTAAATTTGCCAGCATCTGCAATCGAACTTAATTCCTTTTCATCCGAACACAGACATGCTCCTTCTCCTGTTTAAATCCAGTTCCTTGGGTGCCTCGGTGGCTCAGCGGGTTAAAGCCTCTGCCTTCAGCTCAGGTCATGATCCCAGGGTCCTGGGATCAAGCCCTGCATCGGGCTCTCTGCTCGTCGGGGAGCCTGCTTCCCCCTCTCTCTCTCTCTGCCTGCCTCTCTGCCTACTTGTGATCTGTCTGTCAAATAAATAAATAAAATCTTAAAAAAGTAAATAAATAAACCCAGTTCCTTCACCAGCATTCTTAATTCTATTTCTTGCTATCTCCAGGACCAGACTGAACTACCCATTCCTGCAGCTATCCCTCCTGTTGTTTCTCCCCCTCTACTGAATTCGTCTCCTCCTCTACAAATATATTCCTCCTTTGGCCTGATGCTCCTTTCTACCCAACCTCCTAAAGAGGTGCCTACTTTGTGTGCCTGGAATGATGAGCAATCCCCCCTACCAACAGGTGAAAGATTACTCCCTAGTTTGCTGTGAAAGAGAGGTGATTGCAAGCGGGTCAATGCTCAGAGGGGAAAACCCTTCCCTCTTCTTTGCTCCTGCTTTTATTGGTCCTACAGGATAATCACAAATCCTTATCCTGTTTCTCAAGCATGTGACAGGTGACAAGGGTCTTACTGAAACTAGGAGGATCTGCTTACTGGAAAGACAAGATATGCTAATCTGTGTGTTCTACTAAACATAGCCTAAGGGATAATGCATACCTCTCTCAGATCTCAGAGGGCTATTTGGGCTGAGAAATCTTGGGGGAAGGCAACTCCCCTGGGGCAGAGAGGTCCCTGCAGGCCTCACCTTTCCAAAGGCCCACGCCCTCCTCAGAAAACTTCCCTGCCCCTAGGGGCCTCCAAGTTACATTGTAGCAAGCCAGGGATTATGAGTGATTTCATGCTCTACATTAACCCCAACATTTGTGGGGGTTAGCTCCCTCACTGCTCCTTCCTTATTCAAATGGGATTTTAGCTTCTTCACCCATTTGAAGGTGTTCTTCCCAAATTGTTCCTAAAGTTGCCAAGTTTCAAAATGAATGGATACTTTTTGGTCCCTATCTCATTGGTTACATGCTAAAGGTAAAAACGCTCACTGCCTTCTTAAAACTCTCCACTCCCTGTGACTACCACATTCCTTCCAGTTCTCTGGCCAATTTGCCTCTACTTCAGGGCTTTCACCATTCACTTGTAAATTATTGAGCACTCTGACTCCCCCTTCTCCTTCCCTAGGCATTGGTGTGTCTTAGGCTTCTGTCCTTCACCCATCACACCCAGTATGGTTTGTTCTCTGCACTCACTGTGAGCGGCCTCACCTGTTCTCATAATTTGAACGCCTTCCTGCATACCAATGAAACCCAACTTTCTTCCTCGATGGTTTACTCATACTGATGCAGAAAACAGGAAGATACGAAGATGGCTATTTAACCCCTAAGCTACATGTTCCTACCCAGTAACGACATAGATGGGAAAAAGCAGTATATAATTTCTGTCAATATTCTGTGGCTAGAATTATATTACACGTCCACACCTTTGGTCAAAGGAGATCTGAATGTGTAGTTTGGGGCTGAGAAGCCATTACTCAGCAAGAACACTACCCAAAGGAAGGGAGAGCCACATTTTTGGTAATGGCATCTTCTGCTATAATTATATTGTCCTCATTTTAAAGAGTCAATGTTTGGGATGTTCATGCATCTTAATTTCTTATGCTTTGAGAGAATCAGATATGTGAAATTTTACTCTAGTAAGAGTAATTTTACTCTTTTAAAAACTTAGGTTAGTCTAGGGACCTCTGGGTGGCTCAGTCACTTAAGTGTCTGCCTTCGACTCAGGTCCTGATCTCAGAGTCCTGGGATTGAGCGCCTCACTGGGCTCTCTGCTCAGGAGGGGAGTCTTCTTCTCCCTCTCAATCTCCCTCTCTTCTCCCCTTCCCTCTCCCTTTCTCATTCTCTCTCACAAAAATCTTAAAAAAAAAAAAAAAAAGACTCAGGTTAGCCTATAGGCTGACCAAGGTTCAATAAGATATCTTTAGTAGAAATATCTTCTAATGAATGTAGCCCAGAAACTATATTTTAGGTATGATTCATCATGCTTTCTCGCTATTCCCGCTTCCCTTTTGCTCTTAAAAATATAAAAACTGAAATAGTTCTGTTTTCCAAAAGTAGTGTGTTTATTCTATGGAATGCCTTTAGTCCTTATTTTATATTCGCTCCAACTGTTCAACTTTAAGGCCATCTTAAGGAAGTTTAAAAATATCTTCTGCTGCCTTTTGGGCCCAATGCTGAGAATAGAGTTGGTTTGGTTCTCAGGTGTTGGCCATCCTCATCACGTTTGACCCAATAAACTTGAAAGATGTTTTCCATAGATGCTTGACAGGAAGAATTTCAGCATCATTTTCAGTGTGCTACTGCAGCCTTAAGTGTTCTGATGAGGCAAATATTTGAGAACTGTGACATTAGTGCTGAAATTTAGCTTGATATTGGATCTGAAATTACAATTCAGTTGTAACTCCCTTCTGAATACACAGAGCCACAATATGGGTGATGTGAGAGACTTCTAAAATACTAGAAAAGCTGTCAGTGCTCTCTGTGAACAATTTTTAATGAAGTAAGAGGACTGTCATTCTAAAATTAACTTTTAATCTTAAGCAAAAATATTTGTATATATCGTCAGCAATTATTTTTTTTAAATAATCTTCAGTCTCTTCTTTGAGCCTGTAAGTGGGAACAATGGTTTCATACAAAACTGGAACAAGCCATGTCCTCTTCTGTTCATCTCAGTCCCTGCTCCCTTGGTGAATCTGTACATACTACACAGCTTTCCTAAAACTTTACTCCTAGATGTGACCTTTCCTCCCAAATTGAGTCACAAAATAATATCTTGTCTTGTCTTTTCTTTTTTTTTAAGATTTCTATTTATTTTTTTGCCAGAGAGAGAGAGCACAGGCAGAGGGAGCAACAGGCAGAGGCAGAGGCAGAAGGTGACTCCCCTCCGAGCAAGGAGCTTGATGCGGGGCTTGATCACAGGAACCCAGGATCATGACCTAAGCCAAAGGCAGAAGCTTAACCAACTGAGCCACCCAGGTGTCCAAAGCCACAAAATAATTTCTAAGAGCTGAATAATTCTTCTTGAGTATAAGCTGCCATCCTAGGTGGTCACCTTTCGCCATCTGCATGTGCTGTGTTCCTCTAAATGCAATGTTACTCACCTACTCTTCTCCCCAGGGCCCTTCTTTCTTTCAGTCTGTACCAACCTTAATCACCCAGAACACTGTGCCCTATGGGACAACATTCCTTCCTATGATGCAATTTTTGGGGGTTAAGATCTTGTCAGACATTTGAAATGCAGTATTACAGGAAGAACTTCCTAAGACATGACCAAACAATTTGTTTTCATGAAGAATAGAAGATGTAGGTATAACAATTCTTATTCCAGGGCATCTGGGTAGCTCAGTCAGTTGGGCATGTGGCTTTGGTTGGAATCGTGATCCTGCCCTGGGATCGAGCCCCGCATTGGGCTCCCTTCTCAGTAGGGTGTCTGCTTCTCCCTCTCCCTCTGCTCCTCCTCTTGCTCATGCTCTTGCTTGCTCTCTCTCAAATGAATAAATAAAAAATCTTGAAAAAAAATGTCCAACTTGTTGAGTGTTATGGCTCCTTCTATATGCCAGTGTCCAGTCAGAGACAGTAAACATATTCCTATATTCCCATCCTATCCTCCTTTGATTGCATGTCTCTACAATTGGAATGTTTGTATATATTCTACATATTCTACATACATATTCTACAATTGGAACGTTTGGCTCTGAACTACATTTCCAGTAATTGTAATGACTTCAGCTCCCAAAGGTATGGATTTCAGTGTGAGCAGCCTAACTTGATGTTAGTTCTGATGCAGGTAGGATGAAATATGACTCATTCCTAGATTAACATTCTATTGCACTTTAGTGGATTTTTTAAAGATTTATTTATTTGAGAGAGAGAGAGCACACATGAGTGGGGGAAGGGGGCAGGGGGGCTGGAGAGAGAGAATCCTCAAGCAGACTGCCCAATGGGTGCAGAGCCCAACACAGGGGTACCCAGGATCCTGAGACCATGACCTGAGCCAAAATCAAGTGTAGGACCCTTAACCAAGGGAGCCACCCAAGCACCCCAACATTCTATTATACTTTGTATCAACTGCAGACATTTTACTCTATTTATGGCTATTTGGGATACAAACTTGGTCACAAAAGACTAAGCTTATTTGTAGGCAATGTTTTCTTATCAAGCCAAATAGTAATACATCTACAAAATGTCTTTAAGAATTCTAAATACACAAGAAAAAATACAATATCTATTGATAGATTTGGTAGATTCCTGAACTACAGTTACGATTTGATAAACTTACAATTATCGTTAAGACGTAGGTTGCTGATATTAAACAGAAAAGAGCAGATCTGACTCACAAAACCTTTAGGAACTGGTTGGCAACTTGAGTTTATTAAACATCAAACCGGAATAGAGTCTGAGTTTTTTGTTGTCATGAAAACAACCTTTATTTTTCTCCTAAACCACGAACAAAATGTTTACTCTCCCCAGCTTTGTCTCACCAGCTTTTCAGTATTCAATATTCTTCTTTTACACATTCACTGTGATGTTTAATATTTGTCGATGCTTTTGAATTCCTCAAATAAAAGTCTACGGGGACAAAAGAATTATAGAGTTTAAATTCATTGAAAAGCTATAAATTGTGTGCAGTTTGTCAAAAAGCATATTAATTCATTTCTGAAAGTTAAGAGCGGTGTGGTTTTTTAGGAGAATAATAACACTGTGGCGAACAGTCTGATTCAAGTTTTACCTCTAAAACTGGGGAGACAGAATAACACATTTAAGATAACACTGTTTACTTTAACACATCCCTAGGGGAAACAACTTTGCAATAACCTTAAATAATGTATTTTTATAAGAGTCAGAAAGAGTGAGTAAGTAGACTTAGAGTTTTCTTTCCAATTTTCTCCAAAGTGCTGGAGGATATCCATTTCTCCAGGTGTTTGGCACAAATATAGGGAATTCTCTCTCTCTCTCTGAGAAATTAAATTCTTCTCTAAAGCCCCACAAACGATGCTATGCCACCTCATCACTATTTTGACCTTTTACTTTGACAATTTATTTTTTATTTTGAAGTTTTGGTTAACTTATATTTAGGTGTTTTATTAAGTGTACATTGTCAAAGTCACTATCTTGCCATTATTATTTTTATAAACATTCCTACAATAGTAACTTGTAGTTTTCTTTACTTAATTTTTCATAGTTTTTATATCTGTGATTTGATTCAGTCTAAGCGGAAAAAGGCTCTGCTAAGGAAGTAAAGCACACATCATAACCCTCATATTAGATCTGAGGGAGGGGCGCCTGGGTGGCTCAGTGGGTTAAAGCCTCTGCCTTCAGCTCAGGTCATGATCTCAGGGTCCTGGGATCCAGCCCCTCATCGGGCTCTCTGCTCTGCGGACAGCCTGCTTCCTCCTCTCTCTCCGCCTGCCTCTCTGCCTACTTGTGATCTCTGTCTGTCAAATAAATAAAAAATAAAAATAAATAAAACAAGTAGATCTGAGGGAAACACTAAATACTGAGCACATTGTATATGTTCAGACAGCTAATTAGTAGAAGTCAAGTCTCCTAATTCTATAATTAACGGAACTTTTCACCACTTCAATTTAGGTCTTTTCAAAGCTGTGCTTTTTAAGTTGATTTCTAGAGGCATCCTGTTTCATTTTTAATGAAAGTCCTCTAAAAAAATGTACTCTTCCAATTCTAGAGCCATTCTCAATTTTTAATCATTTTTTTCTGATGGATATGATGAAAAATTAATACAGCTGGGAATTCTCTTCTTTGCATTCCCATTTTTCTTTTTCTATGAAACATCTACTTTGTGGATCACAAGAAATGACCCAGAATTTACTGGCTACTCTCCCTCTGCTTATACCTAAATATTGTTTCCACACCCGTATGCCCCTTGGAATGCCCTTGCTCTTTCTACTTTCTCATCGCCAATCTTGTTCATCTCTATGCCTTACATGGGGGAGGTAGTGAAGGGTTTGGATGGAGCCAGAGACCATGATGATTTATTTTTTTATTTTTATTTAACACCTATTTATTGAGAAACTACCATGTACCAGGCACTATTCTAAAGCTGTGAGGGGGGAAATCTTGGCTTGTATTCTAGTGGGAGAAGACAATCAATTAAACCAGTGAAATAAACCAGTGCAAATAAACCAGTGAAAGAGGACAGAGTGTGCTAGTGCTACACAGGGATTTTTAAAATGCTGCACATCCCTTAGTAGTCATCTACATAGGTAACACTGATAAACATTTTGTATTCAGACGCCAAAGTTAACTGATTTCGAAGCTGATTTTATGAAGTTCTAAAGAGCTGCACAACTAGTGTTTTGGCTTGTTTTTTAGTTGGGGGTCACTTTATTTTCCCCAACATGATGTTTCTGCATTCATCAGTTCTTAAACTGGAGACCACATAATGTTCTTCTTATAAATCAAAGTCTTAAATATGAAAACAAGAAATGCAATCAAGCAGTAAAACATCGTCTGAATATAGACCGTGATCTCAAGTTCTTCTATTTTTTCCCCCCCAAGAATGGAAAATAGACTTCTGCATAGGAGAGCTAAAATATGTTAATATTTGAAATTAAAGGTGTAACAGTACCAGAATGCAGTCCAAAGAGTAAATCAGGTTACATAGTTATATTTTAATGAAATAAATCTAAGATTGTCGATTGAATTGCAATTTATTAAATGTATTATTTCCTCATAAGTAAAACCGCTCAACAGTTAATCAGTAATTAATCATCTTGCAGCTATGCAACTTTTTAAAAAAATACAAATTACTGATTTAAAGGCTGCCAGCTATAATAACTTTGTTTTCATGGGTATTTTTATTTATTCTCTTCATGTAATTATTTTATTGTGCTTTGCATCTCCAGACAGTTTTCCCACATTTGAATAGAATGTTTAGCAGGTTGTAAACTTCATAACTTATGAAAAGGGTAAAATAAAATTTTCTTGAGTGGAACTTGGAATAATTTGAGGGATATTTTATATACTTTTAAAAATCAGAATTTAATTGGGATGCCAGATTTATAGCAATTTGCATCTTTAATTTTCCATATAATCTGGAAGTTAGTGTTTGATAAATAATTTTAAAGCAAATATGAAGATTTTTTTAATTTATAATTTATTAATGTGTTATTACTGTAATTGAAAATGTTATAGAGACCTTTAAATTCAGTCTTGTGTAGAAAGAAATGTATCAAGCAAAATTATGTGAATAAATATTCCCATTAAAAAAAAAAGAAGAAGAAATGTGTATTGAAGTTTTCCAGAGAAACAGAACCAGTAGGATGTATCTGCATAGGGACAGAGACTGTAGGGACCAGCAAGTCAAAAATTTTCAGGGCAAGCTGGAAATTCCCAGAACTGATGTTGTGGTCTTGGTTCCCAAGGCAGTCTAGAGGCTGAATTTCTTCTTCTTTAGGGAAATCCAGTCTTTTCTCTTAAGGTCTTTAACTGATTGGATGAGGCCCACCTACCATATGGAGGATAATTTGCTTTCCTCAGGATCTAGCTATTCTAAAAAGAACCCTTCACAGCAACATCTGAATTGATGTCTCATCAAGCAGCTGGGCATGATAGCCTAGGCATGTTAACAATAAAATTAACCATCACAAACTATAAATAAGAAAATGTGCAAAGACCCTAATGAGACAGGGAGAGCTGGGCCAAGATTTGGTTTTCTAAGGCAAGATCAAGCAAGCCAAAGGAAGAAAGACTAAATGTCTTTGGGTGGGAGCACAGTAGCAGAGATCAGTTCAGAGAGGGGCTGATCCTGTGTGTCTTTGCACCACTGTAAACCACTGACTTTTCTCTTAGTGAGACGTGAAGAGTTGGGCACATTATCTGACTTAGTTTTAAGTCATGGCTGGTATGTAACAACAGACCATAGGGAAACAGGGGCAGCCATAAGACACAGGAATCATCCAGGCAGTAGTTCTTGCTTTAAACAGGTTGGTAGGTGTGTTCATGGTGAGAAAAGATGAAGACAAGCAGAAAATGATGGTGTGAAGACACCATCGAGCTACCAGATGAGACCTAGACTATCCATAACAGAATCCTTCTTGCCTGAGGTCTTGCACAGCTTAACCTCAAATGTCTTCCCAGATGGCAGAGAGCCATGTGACTTAGCTTGTCAACGTACTATCACAGCAGAGCTTCTCAAGTGATGTGCCACGGCACGCTGGTGTTTTGTGATGGATGGATCCCTGCAGCCTCAGAGCATCCAGAAGAGTCTTAGAGTGGCTGGAACCCCTAACCTGTCATCTACATCTGCCAGCAACTTCATCTGGGGCTCTGTGTCTCTTCCAGGTTACTCCAGGGTGGTTATACAAGCCGTGTGTGTGTGCACGTGCAGACACTGATGTGAAAATGGTGTGGAGGCACTACACTATTTTAGATTGAACCTCCCCCCTCCCCACAATTCTTGAGCCATACTGCTTACTGTGCCTTTCGCATTTCTGTACTTACTAGTAGGTGACTAGGATGCTTGCCATATACCATGCACTGCTCCAAGTGTCTTACATGTATTATCATGTATAATTAAAAAGACAATCATGTTCAGTATGCTCAAAGCAAAGTGACCTCCCCAAGATGGTCATCCATAGAGTGTTGATGTGCAGATAATTTGTGAGTCCTCAGAGGTCAGAACTGAGCTTGAGTTTATCATTCTTTTGTGGCTCTATTTCATGATACATTCAATCTCTTCTCCATGTTGTCACCTTCTTTTTAGATCCTGTTTGTCTGCCTTCCTATGTATTCTCCCTGCTGTCATTCTTGTCTAGTACAATGCATACGATTCTACTCAGCTTTCCTGGAAAGCTTGTCCCCTGCTGGGCAAGTGGCACAGGCTCCCGGCCAGTCGGAGCCCATCC
This sequence comes from Taxidea taxus jeffersonii, assembly GCA_003697995.1. NCBI lineage: Eukaryota > Metazoa > Chordata > Mammalia > Carnivora > Mustelidae > Taxidea > Taxidea taxus. The sequence continues at coordinate 83,523 of RCUC01141186.1, forward strand.
TGGGTGGTAAGCCGGCCAATCACCTTGCACCTATGATCACACTGCAGCCTCTTCTCCTCTGGGTCCTAATAATCCCTGCTGAGCAGTAAGGCTCCAGAAAGATAGGCATCTCTTAGCAGGGATGTCTCTTTATTCTGTTATCCTAACACTTTGTAATCTTAAATTCATGTTCCCTATCTCTAGAATGTTTAAAATCATAGGTGGGTTTATATTATATGCCATTCATGTGCACCTGATATCAATCACCTATCACCATTAGGAGTATAGGAACTATGCCCAGGCATAGGCTGTGCTCGTCACAGTCCAGTCATAGGAATTAGAGCATTCTGGCTGTGTGCATTTTTTAAATTTTTTAAAGTTTCAATTTTAATCCCAGTTGGTTAATCTAGAGTTGTATTGGTTTCAGGTGTATGATATAGTGATTCAACTTTTCCATACAACACCCCAGTGCTCATCACAACAGGAGCACTCCCTAATCCCCATCACCTGTTTCACCCACCCCCCCCCCCCACCAACCGGCTCCAGTAAACATGTTTCTTCTCCATTGTTAAGAGTTTATTTCTTGGTTTGTCTTTCTCTCTCTCTTTTTCTCCCTCTGCTCATTTGTTTTGTTTCTTAACTTCCACATAGGACTGAAATCAGAGGGAATTATTACATTTTTATTAGAACATGCCAACAACTACCATGTGAGCTGTATTTTGTTGTTTCTCACTGAGAACTGTTCCCACGAAGATATATAAAAACCATGAAGAAAGGGTTCTTACTTTATTTGGATTTTTTAAAGATTTATTTATTTATTTATTTGACAGAGAGAGATCACAAGTAGGCAGAGAGGCAGGCAGAGAGAGAGAGAGGAAAGCAGGCTCCCCAGTGAGCAGAGAGCCCGATGCAGGACTTGATCCCAGGACCCTGAGATCTTGACCTGAGCCGAAAGCAGCGGCTTAACCCACTGAGCCACCCAGGCGCCCTTTATTTGGATTTTAACATATGAGAAACAATCTAGGTATTCCAGGCATGCTTTGCAGGATCATAGGGGGATCGAGCATGTGCTAGAAGTTTGTAGATTTGGGGCGCCTGGATGGCTCAGTGGTTAAAGCCTCTACCTTTGGCTCGGGTCATGATCCCGGGGTCCTGGGATCCAGCCCCACATCAGGCTCTCTGCTCAGCAGGGAGCCTGCTTCCTCCTCTTTCTCTGCCTGCCTCTCTGCCTACTTGTGATCTCTGTCAAATAAATAAAATCTTTTTTTTTTTTAAAGTTTGTAAATTTGTAGGAATAACCAATGAAAGATCCCTTAAGAAGTTGGGTCTCAGCTATAGATAAAAGTGGGAGTACACTTTGAATTTCTGCAAAGCGCATATATCACCTATTCGAATAACTAATGTACCTTAGATGTGTGCAATGAACTGCCTAAATATATATAAGTAGTTAAATAATGAACAAAAGTAGAGAAGTAAATAAGTTACAGAACTGAATAAAATTAAAAATGACTAGAAGGGAGCAACAAGGGTAAAGATAAAAGTCATTACATACTTTTGTCAAAACATGCAAAAACTCAGACATGAAATAGTGGACACACATGTGTAGATTCAGAAGAAAAATACTTGGTTAGAGCACTGCAACTCTTAGGTGATCATGTCATCACATGAGAATTTGCAGCAGCCACTTCTTTCCACGTAAGAACTCTCCCTCCTGATAGGAATCTGCTAGGAGGAGCACCTCCAGCCACAATGCATTGGGGATCTATCACAGTGTTCAGGACAAGGGTATCTTCCTTGGCAGCTTCTAGCCAATGACCGAGCTGTGGCTTGGCCATTTCTGCCCAATCTTTGAGCTGAATCTCACCCTCAGGCCATTCAAGCCATTCAAGGTCTGCATCCCCAGTCAAGGGGTCCTGTTAGTCAGCTGTCCTCCCCCTTCTCCTTCTACTAGTGTCAGACCTGCATCAATGGCTTCAAGTTCTTAACTACTCTGCTCCCCTCTACTTTGTCTTTCGCAGACATTCTCTGCAGGCAAACCATACTTCTGACTCCTCGGCGTCTGATTCCTGGAGAAAAAGCCAATTCAGCAATTAGAGGGTATATAAGTCAGTTGAGTGGAATGTAGGAGAGTTTAACCCGGTTGGCAAGGCGTACTGTGTCTAAGTAAGATCTGGTATGTTTGGGTCGTAAGGCTGGACTGATTTGGACTAAGAAATGAATACCCACATTAATGACGGTGTTGAGAACCTTTAAAAGGCATGGCGAAATGTCCGATTCTGACCTCTACTATGACGGGCTGTGACTGATATGTTGAAAATGTTTTAGTAAAGAATTTGATCTGTAGTGAAAAATATCTGTGTTGAGAAAATTTTAAGTTTGGAACGCTAGCATGAATTTCAGTGACTAATTATTGTTCTTGAAAGATTTAGTATTCTGTTTTTATTTAATATTAATCTCTTTGCTCTACTTTAATATGCTAAAAGGAAATCCCCACTTGACTATTAATATCTGTATATGCATGTCATCAGAAATATATTCAATATTTAAGTCAAATTCTTATCAATTGATAATTCTGGAGGGCCCTTAAGAATTAGATGGCATCATATGCTCTTTTAATGCATTCTAACTCCAAGGAAAATTGTTCAATCAATTTTATCGGTTGAAATGTTATTTAAAAATGTGTTTTTAATTAACACGAGCTAACACTGTATTCAGCCACATTTACGTTCTTATAGAACAAAATGTTTATTTCTCAAGATAAATTTTTTTTATCTTTAAATCTCAAATGACAAAGCCATGACAGCAGCACCATTTTTAGGTGACACTGAACAAGTGGGCTCAGAAAATTATTGGCTGAATTTACAGAGTAATCATCTTAATGATTTTTGCATTTGTGGGGTTTTTTTCTGACAGTCACAAATAGAATTAACCTGACAGCCTTTTAAACATCAAATTAAATAAAATGTTGACTTTCGTATGTCACATGAGACATTTATGATAACTTTTCCATGCTGTTAAAGAATGATGGACACCACAATAATTATAAATGTCAAGATAGGAAGGCATTTGATGCAAGAATTATGTTTTTGTTTATGATGAACATGGATATTTGCTGTGCTCATGTTAATGACCCCTGAGTTTCGAGTTTCTTCCAGGGTAGAGGCCATTGAGCACTGTTAGAACTTTCTAGCAGATTCTGTGCTTCCAAGGAAATACATGCTAGCTTGCCTTTTGCCAACTAGATGTGCCACCTATAAATGAACATAAGAATAGAGAGCAGGAAGCAGAGGAAAAGAGAAGATAGGGATATAATGAAAGAGATGACACCAACTCCATCGTGGAGAAGGAACCTAAGTAAATTTACATTTATCGCAAGACCTCAGAAATTTATCGCAAGACCTCAGGAAAATTTAATCCTCACAGTAAATATGCATGTAAATGCATATACATGTCCTATTAAATTATGTATTCATGTCTATAGAGCTTATGAATGATCTTTTGCTGTGGGATATATAAAAATAGCCATTGTTGTGCATTGTTTTAGCGGTAGAAAGCTGTTAGAGTATGATTAGATCCATTGTGAAATGTGAAATATGAAAATCAAACCTAAATATGCTAAGGGATTTAATGAATTTCAATTCAGAAATTACCATCTTGAACAAAGGGGCATTTTAATCAATGCCCTTCTTTTGCCATTAGCACACATGGTACTAGATAGTGCATACCTATTCAACATAAATCTATGCAAGAAAAAGAAAAATATTTAAAAAGTAAAAATGCACATATTAAAAATAACCTAAAAAAATTTTTTTTAAGATTTTATTTATTTATTTGACAGACAGAGATTACACAAGTAGGCAGAGAGTCAGGCAGAGAGGGGAGGGGAGAAGCAGGCTCCCTGCTAAGCAGAGAGCCCGATGCGGGACTCGATCCCAGGACTCTGGGATCATGACCTGAGCGGAAGGCAGCGGCTTAACCCACTGAGCCACCCAGGCGCCCCAAAAAATAACCTAAAAATTTAAAATCAGAAAAGTCATTCTTTTATTTGGTATACCAGCTTTTTTTTAAAAAAGATTTTATTTATTTACTTGATAGACAGAGATCACAAATAGGCAAAGAGGCAGAGAGAGAGAGGAGGAAGCAGGCTGTCCGCAGAGCAGAGAGCCCATGTGGGGCTCGATCCCAGGACCCCGGGATCATGACCCGAGCCAAAGGCAGCGGCTTTAACCCACTGAGCCACCCAGGCGCCCCTGGTATACCAGCTTTTAAATTACATTGGTTTTATAGAATCAGAGCAATTTATAGGTAGGAAGCTAATTCAGGTCCTTGACAGAAAGAACATAGAAAATGCATGTATCTCACATTTAATTTGTTGTTTTTACAGCAAGTCCCAGGCAATCTGAGCATGGGAAAGATAAAACAAAATTATGCATTTCCTTTTTTTGTTTTTTGTATTTCCTTACTCATGCATGCATTCCATCATTTTCGTACTCTGAAGACCAGCTTCACCTGCTTAGTCCTCTCAAGTATATACAATAAAAGTTAATCAACCGCATGCCAAATGCAAGCTTTTATGAGACTCTAAAATTTGTTTCCACCTTTTCTACCACTCTCTCCTACCAGTTATCCCCATTGCTGATTTACTGTTCACCACTCTACCCAGTCTGTGCTAGCTTCAAACCTCTATAGCCACAAATAATCATCCTACATTCATCTCCAGTCACTGATACAACACTGGTTTTCTGTGCTAAAAACTAAATTTCATTTCTTTTTTTTCTTAAGATTTTATTTATTTGACAGATCACAAGCAGGCAGAGAGAGAGGAGGAAGCAGGCTCCCTGCTGAGCAGAGAGCCAGATGTGGGGCACAAACCCAGGACCCTGGGATCATGACCTGAGCCGAAGGCAGACTTTAACTCACTGAGACACCTAGGCACCCCTCATTTCTTGTTTTTTAAAAACAAAAATTCATACTTTCAAAAATATATATTTTCAGGGGCACCTGGGGTGGCTCAGTTGGTTAAGCCTCTGCCTTCGGCTCAGGTCATGGTCTCAGGGTCCTGGGATGGAGCCCCGCATCAGGCTCTCTGCCCAGTAGGAGCCTGCTTCCCCCCTCTCTCTGCCTGCCTCTCTGCCTACTTGTGATCTCTCTCTCAAATAAATAAATAAAATATTTAAAATATATATATATATATTTTTTCAATTCATACATGCTTCTAAGAAATTTTGGAACATTCAGAATATGTTGAAGTGTGGATAACAAAAAGACCACTAAATGAGAATTCTAATGCCTGGAAAGAGTCCTCTTGGTTCTTTTAGATTCTATCCTTCTATTTTTTTCCTGTTACATGTAGCTCAGTGTTCTCTAATTTAGTGAGTTTATGTGCCAAATAAATTGAAATACACTGAACCAACAAAAGTCATTATGCTTTTGTAGTAGAAAGCTCCTCCATGGGCCTCTGGTATCAGAAATAAAACTTACCTAGTGTTTTCATTCTTATGTCAAAACTTCACTGTCTTTTGGTATCTTGTTTGTGGTTTAGTTTGGTGTAGTTTTTTTTAGCATCTTACAAAACTAGAAATGTATACTTATTTTAGAACTAATACTTAAAAATATCATGAGAAATTTTATTACTAATGTAGCCTACTAGACTAGGAGTTGGGAAAGTTCAAGACACAGCAGAGTTCTGGGACATAGAATAAAAAAAAAATACACTGAACGTGAGTTCAAAGATGTAAGCAAATTATTTGTTATGCAATGCTATTTATCCTGGCAAAAGAAAGGCAAACTATAAATGACATTTTTTTGATGGCAGGGATTTCTAGATCCTATCAAAAGTTGGTAAAAGATGGCTCAGCTTCAAAATTGCATTGCAAAAATTAAAGTCGACTCTGAGGGGAGCTGTTGTGGCTTTACTCTGTGTGAGCAGGATGGATTCCTATACCTTGTTTCTGGTATATACATGGGAAGTCCTTAGGAAAGAAACAATGTTGCCTAATTTCTTTGTGTGTTATACAATATAAAATAGTGCATGTATCATTTCATGTAAATAAGCAAAAAAAAAAAAAAAAGGTGCCCTGTCTATGGACTGCCGCCTTAGTCATCACTACACATGGGACTTCTCAGTTTTTCACTGCTGCTTTCTGTTCAACTTTGGTCTTTGAGGCATGAGATTCAGTACCTTCCCATCTTTCACGTTATTTATTTTTTTAGTGGTTTCTCTTCATGAAGAATATCTGGGTGTCCTGAGGGGAAACGACATTGATTTCCTTCAACTGAACATTGTTTCCTAAGTAATTCTATGAGTCCTCTCTCCCAGTCCCTCCTTAGATTCCTCTGTCCTCGTTCTGTATTGTGTTGGTTTTCATCTTAGGTAGCTGGGAGAGACCGTGTTGAGTACTCCTTTACATACGCCATTCAAAAGCAGTTATTAAAGATTTTAGCAGCAGAATGTTGAAGCCACACTGCTCTAGAATTTCGGCAGACCGCACAATAAATGGACAATCATTATCCAAATTAGAAGACTTTACCACCCATATTTTTTTGGTCTATAATTCTAGTAGACAGAAAATGAGACTGTGTGATCTTCTCTGGATTTAAAAAACTTGTTTTAGAACACAAAAAAATGGGGCACCTGGGTGGCTCAGTGGGTTAAAGCCTCTGCTTTCGGCTCAGGTCATGATCCCAGGGTGCTGGGATCGAGCCCCGCATCGGGCTCTCCGCTCAGCGGGGGAGCCTGCTCCTGCCCCCTCTCTCTCTGTCTGCCTCTCTGCCTGCTTGTGATCTCTGTCTCTCAAATAAATAAAATCTTTAAAACACACACACACACACACACACACACACACACAAAATGGGTGGGGAGCAATAAAAAGAAGCAGATAGGCAGGGAATGGCTGTGCGTTGCTGCAGAAGGACCAAGGAACCAGATCCAGACACATTCAAGCTTCATATATGAAATCCTTTGACAGAAGACCTGCCTTCAACTGTTTGGTTTTTCTCTGCACGAGGTTTTTCCTGCCAGGCAGTAGCGGTTTAATCGGATTGATAGAAAATTTGCTGCTGTTCTACATACTTCTGCAACAATGCTCTATCTTGTGGAAACTAAAGAAAATGTTGCACAACAGGGAGGAGACTGATTCTGCACCATGATAGAAAAAAAAAGTGAGCATTTACTTTCAGTTCTGTTATTGTATGTTTTGTAATCTCTCCGACCAATTGGAGTAGGAAATAGAGTCTGAGGGCTACCGCAAAAAATTCTGCCCAGTGACCAGTCTGCCCACCCTTCCCATAACCTTCAAAGGAATGATTCCTTGCATTCAAGGCCCCCAAATTCTTCCAAGTGCCCCCTGAAAATCAAAATAAGGACTAAAAACAAAATTTTTCTTTGTAGGTTTTTAGTAGAAAATAATTTGAACTTAAATCCTCAAACAATTGGTGCACCTGGGTGACTCAGTTGGTTAAGCCGCTGCCTTCAGCTCAGGTCATGATCCCAGAGTCCTGGGATCCAGCCCCACACTGGGCTACCTGCTTGGTGGAAAGCCTGCTTCTCCCTCTCCCACTGCCTGCTGCTCTGCCTACTTGTGCTCTCTCTTTGTCAAATAAATAAATGTAAAAAAAAAAAAAATCCTCTGAAACAATTAAGTCATGAGTACTCAATATGAATGTATAAATGCAGAAGAAGTAACAGGGTGTAACTTCTGATATTGAGTTTGACAGTCTTATTATATGTTAACAATTGAGAGATGTAGTCCAATCACATATTCTTCAAGTATGATATTTATTTGTAAATATGACAATGAAAAATGCGTGTATTTATCTGCTGGATTTATTCAATTCTAATATAGAATCTTGTTTCAATATTTTCCAATTAATGATCTGATATGATACATTACCTTTTAAATTATCTAACAAAAATATTACAAACAATGAAATAGTTTTCAGAATTGGTACTAGATTATACACCATTCTATTGAGATACATACAAATGGCATAAAAGCTAAGTGTAATCACAGAATTTAGGTGCGGAATTTCCAATAGCAAGGACTGTTCTATAAGGAAGTCCTCTATTTAGAGGAAAGAAAACATCCTATTCTAAAATTAGAACAACCACTGTCCTTGGGATTTCAAAATAATGCTCGAAGGGATTTGCCTACTTAAATAAAAAGGAAAAGTTAAACATCAAGCACCAATGCCTTCTACTGTTACTGATTTCTGAGCTCTCCTGGCATTCATAAGCCATGATAGAAAATTCATTTCATGCTTGTCTACTCTGATAAAACTCATGGCTGAATTGTTTAAAAATGTTGAAAATGGAATGATTATAGGAATGCCCCAAAGTTGGGGACATATTGGAACAAAAGGCCTCTGAGCAACTATAATGTTGGTGACCTTCATATGTCAATCTAGCAAAGACATTGTTAAACAAGGACATAGCATGCAAATTAGGGATAATACATGAAAATTATAGCATTACTAAAAATAACATCCACATCCAAAGGTACTTTTATAAAATCATCAAATGTTAGACCTCACTGATCCTAATTCCCCATGTTCCCCAGTGACTGATAGAATTCTTCTCTAGGATTCATATCCTGTCTATGCATGAATTTAAAGCTCAAAGAGTATTCTCAGATTACTATGCTGCTATTTGTATCTCTTTTTAAGGACTGTTGTTTTTCATTCTGGGGATCTTAAAGGTAAATGAAACATACCGTGTTGAGAGTAACAGGTTCTCCGAAGAAACTGACTTCCATATCATTCTTTCCTGGGAGGGGCAGGGTATAGGAGTGGGGAGAGGGAAGCACAGTCTCCTCCTGTGAGCTGGGAGCTTCATGCAAGTTTCAATCCCAGGATATTGACCTAAGTCAAAGGCAGACCTTTAACTGGCTGAGCCACACAGGGACCCCTCTTTACTTTTAATTATAATAAGTAAAAGCTACCATGGTCATAGTCTTCAAGCCAAAAAGATTAGAAGTTAAAAAAAAAAAAAAGTTGTCCCTAATAACTGGGATCAAATTAGTCATGAAGATTGGTAATTATATCCTCAAAATATATGGAATTATTCAACAATTTTTCCATCACCACCATTAGTGTCATAGATGGTAATTACATTATTTGCACTAGAATTTCTACAGTATGCATTACAATGGGTTTCTCCAATGCTAAACATTGCTCCCTTGACTCCATTCTTCAAATTGTAGCCCAGATGGGCTTTCCAAAATAAAATTTGATTGAATCATGCCTCTGTTTAAAGACCTTATTGTTCTCTAGTTGTTTTTGGAATGAAGTTGGAACATATTAAAACCATATCTAATGACCTATAGAACCTGTCCTAACTTTTCTTCCAAGCATCACCACCCATTGATCCTCTTTTTTCTCCCTCTTTCCTTCTTGACAATTTTCTTACTTTATTCATACAGAATAAAAATGAAAGTTTTTGCTTACTGCTATAGTATGGTTAGTATACAATATTGAAAGTATAAATTTTCATAACTATCACTGAAATCAAGAGTATCCTTGTTTTAAGACTCTACTTTTGTTTGAGAGAGCAAGAATGGGCAGGGAGAGGGGTGGGGGAAGGAAGAGAAGCAGACTCTCAGCTGAGCAGGGACCCCCACCACCACCAAGGCTCAATCCCAGGACTCTGGAATCATGACCTGAGCCAAAGGCAGATGCTTAACCAATGAGCCACCCAGGCGCCCCTGAAATCAAGAGCATTTTGAGAGTGGTAATGCTTATCTCAGAATCCCTAGCTCTTATGGCAATGCCTAGAAAACTATAGGCTCTCAATTTAAATGCCTGTTAAATCAAGTACTTATTTAAGAAAATAAAGATCCACTATCCAATAATTTAGGCACTTGAGAAAAAGTCCTTTAATTAGAGGGTTTGCTATTGCTTCTGTTTTGGCCGTTTCACCATGTAATAATACTGACTTGGAGTTAAGTGCCTCAGTGTCATTTTTCCTCTTGACTAGCATTTTACAGGCATGTCAATAAAAGGGGCATTTCTAGTCACTTTAAGAATAGATTTGTAATCTTGAAAATTATAGTAATGAAAATAATCTGAAATATTCTTAGAAAAAAAGATTTTAATTTCATAAGAGCAGTTATGTCAAAAGATACAAATAAATTAACATTAAAATTTGCTCAGTTGTAAGAAAGTGCTATAGAAGAACTAAATTTGAAGCATTTTGTGGCTTTCACATAGTTTTCCCTAAACAGGTGATATCATAAATGCCTTAGTTTTTTTCCCAGTCTTGTACCAGTAAGTTTATTCATATTTTCCCCCACATATTCTACGTTCTGACCCCTGATTCAATTGGAATTAATGGTCTTCATTCTCTTTTACTTTCATGGTTGAGGCTTATAAAACAAAACCTATAGATTATAATTAGTTATTGAAAAAAATTAAAATACTACTTACAGAAATTCAATTGACAATTTTGGCCTTTGAGTACCCTGGGTCAATGACCTTCAAATTTTTGACTGCTACTCCTAGTGCAAAGTACTTTTATTTGTCACAAGCCATAACATACAGAAACATACACATATATAAAATTAGTAAAATTATAAAAGTATAGTTAGTCATTTTCTGAGTATTTAAGAAAATACTGATGACTAATGATGAAATTGATATTGTGAGGCAATAATGGATCATACTTTGCAGCACATAAAATAACCTTTTATAATCTGATTGATGGTGGTAGCAGCCAAATTTTTATTTTTTCACCATTTTCTATATGGGAAGTCAATAAAATTATAAAGTTCTACTGAAATATATAGCATCCAGTTGCTAGTTATATATAACCATAATATTCTATTCCAATAACTAAGCTGCCTAGACACTTTTAGTTAGAGGCAAGTCTGTCTCTTGACATAAGTCTGGACAAAGCTACAGGATATATGGACCCAAATAATTTTCCCATTGTGATAAACAGGCTTATGCACTGTTCTAAAGAAAACTGACCATTTCCTTTTTTGTATATATTCCTGAAATACCCTGTAGTAACTTTTGCCCCAGTGATTATCCAAGCTTAGGAGTTAGGTTAGAGGGCCATGGTGGTCTAAAAGGTAGGAATAAGCTTAATTGTACCCTGAAATTGTTAAGAGAAAACATGTGCATTTGCATACATTATTGTTACCAAGTAATCATTCTATAATCCTGGTAGCTCTAAATTTCCATTGTAATGATGTTCTGCTTATATTTGCCAGAATCAACTGATCAGCATCTTCTCTCCGGTGTATAGTCCATATATCTATCTATCCATAGATAGATATTTTTCATCCCTACATTCCACCAAGTAAGCAAAAACTGTCACAGTTGTTTACAGTATTGTAGGCGTGGGTTATAACAGAAAACAAACTTCCAAACTTCTGGAGACGTATTTTGTGTTACCCCTTAAAACCTCTCTGGCTTGAACAGAGGTGAGGAAGAAGAATTCTCTCCTCATACTCTTGGAAGATACACTGAGAAAATGCCACAACACTCTAATAGCATTCTTCATGCACATTTTTTTCTTGATTTCTGAACTCCATAGCTGAATTCTTAACCTTTACTTACATTGTCTGAGGATAGTTGATTAGTGACACAAAATTTTAGGACTTCCTCTCTAGCACTGATAATGCTGTAACCCCTTATTTTGAAATTTGGAGATTTGACACTTATTGCCTTGGATCCTTTGCTGCAAATGAGAAGAGAGCCATTGTAAAATTCTACTGGACAGGCCTAAGCCATATGCCCACACTCCCCTTTATCACTTAGGGACAAATTTAGCTGGCAAGAACAAATGACCATATTGCGCTGACGTTGGAGCTCAGTGTTCCCACTGAAGTGCATTTCAGACGAAGGATTGAAAAGTGAAGAAAGTTCAATGATTTGGTATTTGGGCAATGAAGTGTTCACTTATTCATATGCTAATAATTTCATAATATTTCCTATGGAATTAGAGTATCAGTCTTTCATTTAGTTTGGCTGATGTAAATTGATTCTTATTGACACTTGAGATACCTAGTACTTATAACTCTATTTGTAGTATGGCTATGGATTTGTGCCATAAAATAGAAGGATTCTTGGAAAATCTACCTTTATAGCACATTTTTCATTGTATATGCTATATTGTTTTAGTATATGATGTTGGGGCATAACTTCAGTTTTGATTAGGTGTCAGTGACGACCAAGTCCTTCACATACAATTATCCCTCGTGATGGCCAAAAGAATTTTCCACTGGCTAGTGTTCAGGCCCCCATAGTCCAGTCCTTATTCCTCCTTCAACACCCAGTACTTCCACTAATTCATGTCTTAGGGCACATTTCAGTCACAAAATAATATATGATCTTGCCTTTTCTGGTCCCCATGCTAGGTAAGTTGACACAGTGGGAGATGGTGTATTACTTGGGAGCCATTTCTACACTGAAACAGCCCAAGTGACTTAATGGTACATGTGGTGGCTGTGCATCATGTCACTGTATCCCCCTGAATCCAAACTAAATAGATCCCTAAATAACTCTCTCCTATCTGTGCAATAGAAAGTACCCATGGCCCCTCCAGCAGCACTTGAAGAGAAGTGTGATGTTTGGAATTGCACACAGCAGAGCACTGGCCTTTATGGATTAGAGTAAATTACTTGATTTTTCAGATTTTCAGGAACATATGACTTTAGGAACACATTGGAAGTCAATGCCAATTTGGGAAGAGAGTCTGTGAACATGAGGGCCCTTAAAACAAATGGTTAATTAGCTTCATGCACATTTGTCATTAACATGTAATAAAAATACTGAAACAAGATTTTTGCATTTCTTCACTTAGAATATAGTTTACTGATGGTAGCTTATGAGCAGAAAAGTAAGAAAATGCATGATTCCTTGCACACACAGATTCGTGCCTGTGTGGGCAAAGCTGGATCTTGTGAAGAGCACACAAATATAGGTTATCAGTTTTTATCATCTCATTACCTTTATTAATTTTTCACCAAAATGATTTGTCCACACAAAGCTGTTTTAATTTATACTTTAATGTAAAAATTAAAATCCTTTTACAATTTTTGTTCACACGTTATTTATTTTGGCAGTGGAAAAAAAAACCTATTTTGCTATCACCAATTCTCCTATTCAAAATGAACCTCTGTTTTGTAAGGGACCTAATATTCAGGGAGTATCTCTTCCATTTCATATTCTAGGCCCTGCGAAGACAGGATACAGAGGAGGGAAGATAATAATCTCTGGAACATGACCAAGCCACTCTAGGGCCAACTAAAGGTATGGCTGTGTCATCTACAAAACTCTTTTCTCTATGAAGCATAAAGACTGAACAGCTACCAGGAAATCTAAGGTCTTAGGTGAAATGAAACACAGTATATTACAGAGTTTATGGGCAATGTCTAGAGTGATTTTGTTCTTTAGAAAACCTCCCAAGTCTTGGTGAACAACATTTTACATTTTGAAGTCAAAGCATAAACTGTACCGAAAGTCTCAGCAAAGGGCTTTTCCTAAGTTCTCATGAAATCAATAAAATATATTGTGTGATCCATCGATCTAAGGGAAATTTCTTCCTTCAATTTTTATGCTTTAATTCTGTGGGGTCACTGTAATTGTTATACATGTATTAAGATCACTCCAAGCAGTTCACTGTGGCTGTGTTTAGATATTTTAATAATTTCTAATAAAATATCAGTTTTTATAAATTTTGAGGTATTCATCAGCTAAGGTATAATTATTTTAGTTTTATTTCTTCCAGTGGAATTAATGTCGAGGCTGAGAACATCAACAGAGAAATCAGAGTCCTTGAAACAAATCTTGGCCTCGCTATTATTGATGAAATTTTGGCAAAACACTTCAGCTCATATTGAAAAGGGTGAGAGTCATACACACATGAAGGCCTCAGACATTAACATTAAGGAAGCACAGAAATACTGTTATGCCCTTAAAGAGATTTATGTTTTCATATGAATAAGCTTGAAACATTTTTAAGGCATTTGAATTTGCTCCAAGAGAAGGAAAATGTACTCTCGATATCCTATACTTATGTTGACACATAGTCTTTTGGTGAATAGTTTAATTTTCAACATTGAAATTTATAAATGTTTTTAAGAAATTGAAATAATTTGGAAGAAGTATACATTTTCTGATTCATTGGGAAACCATCATAGTTGGTCTATTTTATATAAATTTTTAGCATAGATAAGCAATATATATTCACAGATATATTTATCAAAAGAGGATAATATCATACATACTGTTTTATACCTTGAGTAGCTCATCAAAATATGGGTTCTAAATATATCAATATGCACAAATCTATTTTTTAAATGGTTATGATTTTTTAAATTTACTTAATTTTCATTATTGATAAATACGTAGTTATCACTAATTACTGTTAGAAAAAAGTTCATTGACTATCTTGTGCATTTGAAATGTTGTAAAACATGCTAGTAACTTATTTAGATCTTTGTGAATATATTCACAAAGACAAGCACACATTATTTTTCTTATCTGTGTCTAGGTTTTTATTACTTAGGGTAGTCTGTAAAATCAATTCAGTATCATCTATTTCTGTGTTCCAAAAGTTTTTAAATTTAAATAATGGAAGTTTTTAAATATTTTCTAAAACTTGCACCCAAACCATTTTTCCCTGGTTACTTCTGGAGGGAAGGGTGTTCATATGCAGGGGGCTAGGTAGCTATTTGTATTTCCTATATTTTCATTATATTTTAATTCAAATTTTACTATTAATAAAGTCTATACTGCCAAGAATTTTTTATATCCTTTGTAGCCTAGTGAAAGAAAAATTTCAGAGGTATTTTTGTAAACCAAACAATGATTATCTTCAAATTTCTAATTAAAATAAGTGATATATGAGTGTAGTTTTTCTCCCAATAATCTCTCTCCAAAATAGAATGCTAGTATGCTTTACAGCTTATCTCAAATCTTCATTCTTCTGTTTGTGTATTTTAATCTTATATCAGATTATAAATTTATACTTTAGAGTAGTCCTGTCCCTGTGGGGCTACCAGCCCCACTATCTCTGGTTTCAGCTACCCATGGTCAACGGCAGTGGGGAAACATGATCTTCCTTCTAACATGTAGTCAAAAGGTCAATAGTTGTCTAACATTAGTCACAGTGCCTACTCATTCACCCCACTTCATTTCAACACACAGATGTTTTATCATCTCACTTCATCACAAAAAGAGTGAATATAGTACAAGATGTTTTGAGGATCGATAGATCAAGGACTAGGATGGGAATCTTGAATATGGTGTACTATAGGATATAAACAATAAACAACACTTAGTAAACATTGAAGAAATGAACTATGTTCATGTTTTCATCATTTTCTAAGTGCTTGCAAAAAAGACAAAAGAAGAGTAGTTGGATTGTAAACTCCTGCCTTTTAGATGTCTAAACTTGTAGGGGGTGTGTGCGTGTGCGTGTGCATGTGTGTGTGTGTGTGTGTGTAGCTGGAAACCTTGAAGAGCCAATGGTATGATTTTTCCCTGAGCCCAAAAGGCTGAGAACAAAGAGAGCTAATGGTATAGATTTCAGTCAGAGTTCAAAGACAAAAGACCAGTGTCTGAACTCAAAGATAGGCTGAGAGGATACTTTCTCTGACCATTTTTGTTCTGTTCAGGTTATCAATGGATTGGATGAGGCCAATGCACATTTGTGAGAGCAATCTGCCTAACTTTGTCTAATAATTCAATTGTTAATCTCATTTAGAAATTTCCCAACAGACATACCCAGAATAGCCCTGTTGGGAACAAAAGAGATTTCCACTCTTCTTTTTTTTTAAGACTTTTTTTAATTGCAGTAAAATTAACATACAGCATTATATTAGTTTCAGGTGTACAATATGATTCAACAGTTCTGTACCTTAGTCAGTGCTCATCATCATAAGTGTACTCTTAATTCCCTTTGTCTATTTACCCAACCTCATACCTACCCCCTCTCTGGCAATCACCAGTTTGTTCTCTATATTTGAGTCTGTTTGGGGAAACCTACCTCAACATGATAAAGGCTATCTGTGAAAAACCCAGTTAACATCACCCTGAAAGGGGAAAAAGTGAGAGCTTTCCTCCTAGGGTCAGCAATGAGACAAGGATGTTCACCCTCACCACTTTTATTCCACATAGTACTGGAAGTCCTACATGACAATCAGAAAACAAAAAGAAATAAAAGGAATCCAAATTAGGAAGAAATAAAGCTTTCGCTATTTGCAGACAACATGATATTATACATAGAAAATCCTAAAGATGCCACCAAAAAACTGCTAAAACTGATAGACTTAAGTCACAGGATATAAAATCTACAGAAATCAGTTGCATTTATATACACCAATAATGAAGCTACAGAGAGAGAAATTAAAACAATCCCATCTGTAATTGCGCCCAAAATAATAAGATACCTAGGAATAAACCTAACCAAAGAGGTGAAAGACCTGTACTCTGAAAACTACAAAATACTAAGGAAAGAAATTCAAGATAACACAAGGAAATGGAAAGACAGTCCATGCTCATGGATTGGAAGAAAAAATATAATTAAGATGTCTATATTAGGGGCGCCTGGGTGGCTCAGTGGGTTAGGCCTCTGCCTTCGGCTTGGGTCATGATCTCAGGGTCCTGGGATCGAGCCCTGCGTCAGGCTTTCTGCTCAGCGGGGAGCCTGCTTCCCTTCCTCTCTCTCTGCGTGCCTCTCTGCCTACTTGTGATCTCTGTCAAATAAATAAATTTTAAAAATCTTTTAAAAAAATGTCTATATTACTCAAAGTGATCTATACATTTACTGAAATCCCCACTAAAATGCCAACAGCATTTTTCACAGAGCTAGAGCAAACAATCCTAAAACTTGTATGGAGTTGCAAAAGACCCCAAATAGCCAAAGAAATCTTGAAAAAGCAAAGAAAAACTGGAGACATCATAATTCTGGACTTTACATTATATTATAAAACTAGAGTAATTAAAACAGTATGGTACTAACACAAAAATAGACACATAGATCAATAGAAGAGAATAGAAAATCCAGAACCCACAATTACGTCATCAATCTTTAACAAAACAGGAAAGAATATCTGTTGGGAAAAGACAATCCCTTCAACAAATAGTGTTGGGAAAAGCTGGACTGCCACATGCAGAAGAATGAACTGGACCATTTTGTTACACCATACACAAAAGTCAATTCAAAATGGATTAAAGACCTAAATGTGAGACCTGAAGCCATGAAAAATCCAAGAAGAAAGCACAGACAGTAAATTTTGACATCAGTTATAGCAACTTCTTTTTAGATATATCTTAGGCAAGGGAAACAAAAGAGCAAAAATAAACTATTGCAACTGTATCAAAACAAAAAGCTACTGCACAGTGAAGGAAACAAGAAAACTAAAAAACAACCTAGGGGTTGGAGAAGATATTTGTAAATGACATATCTGTTAAAGGGCTAGTATCTAAAATATATCAAGAACTTACACCCATAAACCAAATAATCCAATTAAAAATGAGCGGAAGACATGAACAGAGGCTTTTCCAAAGAAGACATCCAGATGGCCAACAGACTGAAAAGATGCTTACCATCACTGATCATCAGGGAAATGCAAATAAATACCTAATGAGATGTCACTTCACAAGTGTCAGAATGGCTAGAATCAATACCATAGGAAACAATAGGTACTGACGAGGATGTGAAGGAAAAGGAACACTCATGCACTGTTAGTGGGAATGCAAACTGGTGCAGCCACCATGGAAAACAGTATGGAGGTTGCTCAGAAAGTTAGAAATATAACTAATTTATGATCCATAAATTTCACTACTGGGTATTTACCCAAAGAATACAAGAACAAGAATTAAAAGGGATACATGCACACTTTTGTTTATAGCAGCATTATTTACAATAGCCAAGATATGAAGCAGCCCAAGTGTCCATCCATTGATAAATGGATAAAAAATAATACATCTATTGCATATAAAATGGCATACTATTCAGCCATAAAAACTAATCCTACAATGGCATGGATTGAGCTAAAGAGTATAATGCCAAGCAAAATAAGTCAGAGAAAGACAAATACCATATGAATCCTCTTATGTGGAATTTAAGAAACAAAGAAGCAAAGGGAAAACATGATAGACAAATCAAGAAACAGACTTTTTTTTAAAAGATTTTATTTATTTATTTGACAGAGAAAGAGCAAGAGAGGGAACACAAGCAGGGAGAGTGGAGGAGGGAGAAGCAGGCTTCCCATTGTGTGTGTGTGTGTGTGTGTATGTGTGTGTGTGTACACACACCACATCTTCTTTCTCCATTCATATGGATGGATACTTGAGTTCCTTCCATATCTTGGCTATTATAAAAAAATGCTACAATAGAGGGGTGCATATATCTTTTTTAATTTTTATTTAAACATATAATGGAACCCCAC
>ML104382.1:3999-50189 GCA_003697995.1 Taxidea taxus jeffersonii
CCCAACAGATAATGGTGCTTGGTAAGATGTGACATGTGCACATTCCCAGCCCAGCTGTGCCCTACAAGAACCTGGGAGGAGGTACAGTTATCTAATGAAACTGCATTTAACCTGCATCTAGTGAAAAATCTCTGAGACTGCTTCTGTTAGGCCATGTGGTACATTTAATGTGAGGAAAATTAGTGCCCAAGTCAAGGTAAGACTGACCTGGTACAAATGTGTCCTGTATCACAAGATAATATGAACTCTTTCTGACCATGGCTTCTAGAACACCCCATTGCACAGGTGTAGTCTTCTGTTCTTTTCTCCATACAGTCTTTCATCAGGATTCCTGGGTTCCTAGTCTCATTCTCAGATCTGCCCCTCCAAATCTAATCACTGACCCAAGTGACCATGATCTCCAACTGCCCATCAACCATCTCTGCTAGGAAATCCCATTATTTCTTCAATGCCTTTAACTTGGTGGTCCTACATTAAATGCAGCCCTTTTAACTGCAAATTTTATTTCTCACCCTGATGCTGTTCCTATACCACTCCCTACAGCTCTGAGATCCAACACTCTGTAATCCTGACTGGCTCCTCCCTGTGCTTGGGCCCCACTGGCAATATATCCTATGGTCTTGATGATGCTGCCTTCAGAACGTCCCTTGAATTCATCCACTTTCCTCTTTTCCCACAGCCACCACAATGCTGCCTCTTCACCTTCCACCTGAGTTAATGCATTTGACCAAACTGAACAGGCATTCTCCCTCCCATCTCCCCAGCGCATCTTGCGTACCATCACCAGATTAAACTTCCCAACCCCCACACTAGCTAAGTCAGTCCCCATTCAAAAACACAAAGCCTCATAAATGCCTGTGGCTCCAATCCAGGTATTTCATGGGACCATTTGCAATGTCTTCCCTCATCTAGTCCTAACTTGCTCCACCTGAAGTCCTCACTTCCATAATGCAAATCCTCTCCTGCCAACCCCTCCTTCCCACCCCCACCTCTACTCTCATCTGATCCCCACCACAGTGGTTCATTATCATTTCCTCCTGAATCTCCCTCATTACTTTGTTCCTTTTCCCGGAAAGATACTCTCTCCCTTTCCTCCCCCACCAAAAATAAATGTACCCCAAACTAAGAATATATCCAAAGGGAATGAAAACAGGATCTCTAAGAGATACATATATATTCTCATGTTTATTGCAGCATTACTCACAATAGCCAAGACATTGGCTAACCACAACAACCTAAGACATTGACTAACCAAGATGATCTAACTGTCCATTTATGGATGAATGAATAAACCAGATCTCTCTCTCTCTCTCTCACACACACACACACACACACACACACACACACACACACACAATGGAGTATTATTCAGCCACAAGAAAGAAGGAAATTCTGCCACTTGTGATAAAATGGATGGATATTGGGGACATATTCCTAAGTGAAAAAAGTCAGAGAAAGACAAATACTGTATGATATCATTTATATGTGGAATCTTAAAAAAAGTGAAACTTATAAAAAAACAGAGAGTAGAATGGCAGTTACTAGGGACTGACAATGGGGTAAATGGGGAAATATTGGTCAAAGGTAAAACCTGCAGTTAGAAGATGAATAAGTTCTGGGGATCTAATCTAATCTAATTTGGGTGACTAGAGTTAACGACACTGTATTATATACTTGAAAGTTACTGAGACAGTAAATTTTAGATTTCTTAGCACAAAAAAAAGAAATGGTAAATATATGCCTGGTGGAGGTGTTAGCTAATGTTAAGGTGGTAATCATACTGCAATATGTCAGTGTAACAAATCAATATGCTGTACACCTTCAACTTACCCATTGTATATGTCAATCACATCAGTCCAGGGGGAAATCTGCACCTTTCAACTGGCTTAACGTCCTTTTCCTCCACAGACCCTGTCATAGCTAGATCTCTAGGTCTCCCTCCCCTATCCCTCCTATACCACTCCTCTGAATTCCTTTCTACACACTGTTGGTACCATGCCCTATAATGGGGGGGCCCATTTTCTCTCACAAGGTCATGAGGTATTACCTCAGTATTTCCTTTAGGTGTATTTCTTTTGTGATATGTAAGCTCTGGAGCAAGACCCATGTGTCTTAGCATGGTCCTGTGTTAAGCTGCCAGAAGTAATTGAGTAATACTTTAATTTACAGATATATTGAGTACAGTGCAAGGTGCTGGGATGCAATAAACTCCTGCAGGTCCTAAGGCTTCTACCTTGATCGGAATGTCCTGCCACAACTTTCCACCACTATCGCTTTCCTGCCAGTCACCCTTCAGCTTCTTCAGAGAAGGCTCCCTTCATCACCCACTTTAAAGCTCTCACTCAAGCATTGTCTCCCCATCATCATTTAGAATTTGGTCTAGAGCAATTACCACTCCCTGATATTTCTGTGTGTTTTTAGTGTAGTTACTTCTTTTTTATCTCTCCCCAGGTAAGTTCAAGGACATCAAAAACCTTGCCTGTCTTGTTGACTTTATTATATCCTTCATGTTAAAATAGTGTCCAGAAGATAGTAGGTGTTCAATAAATATTTGTTGAATGAATGGATGAGAAATACTCTATATTGTTGATGTGCTCACATTCTATTAAGGAAAACAGGTACCAAAGTCAAATATCATATAGTAGTGTTAGCAATAAGTGAAATGATAGAAAATATAAATATAAATGAAATAAAGGAAGAAGTGAGTAAGTGGAAAGAACACATTCAAAAGTATACAGGCTTGAACCAGCATGGTGTTTCTGGGGGGCGGGAACAGCCAAACACTACGAAGGCACCAATTCTCAGGGGTGGTGGGAGGTGCAGCAGGGCATGGAGTTAGATAGGGAGGCAGAGGTTGGAGTGTGAAGTGACTAATAATTATGTTAAAAAGCTTGATCACTTTGTAGTGCATACAGATATCAAGTTATAATTTTGTACATCTGAAACTTATTATTATAAGATCTGAAAGATCTTATATAATCTGAAACTTACTATTATATACCAATTTTACCTCAATTTAAAAATAAAAAGCTTGAGCTTTATCCCATGTATAATCAAGTATAATCAGAGGATTTTAGACCTTCATTTTAGAAGAAAATATTAGATCTAATTAGTAGCAAAATCACAATTTCACTTTATAAATATCACTCTGGAAAATGTACAGAGGATGGACATAGGGAAAAGAGAACAGAAGCAGAGATCCAGGTGGAAGAGACTGTAAACTTGATCTAGACAGGGAGAGGGGCATGGGCAGGAGGGGCCAGATTACAGAGAAACGAGGGAGCAGAGACAGCAGAACCTGGAGATAACTGGACAAGGTGGATGAGGAAGGAGTCAATGGTGAATTCTCAGATGACAGGCAAAATGGTATTACCACCAATGAAAGACATGCAGACCAAGAAGAAGGTCACAATTCCTCCTGGAGGTGAATTGAGTTTGAGACATCTATGGGATAAACAGGAGGTTAAATCTGATAAGCATTTGGATTACTAGTCATGAGAAACCTGGGGGCAAGGCCTGAGCCAAAGATATGATTAGGGAGTCATGAGTGTACAGATGAGCGTCAAAACCACGGGCATGCATGATATTGCTTGGGGAGTGGAACTGGATCTACTGCTCAGGAAACTGCTTCTCCAGGTCTGGATTGAGAGACCAGCATTTCATTGTCCAGGGTATAAAAAGCACTCATTACTAGGAAACATGAGTTGCAAGCCAATGTTACCTTGATATTGTAATTTAGTCTTCTTACACTGTATATACACCATGGTTTTAGTCAAGCATGTTTCCAGGATCTTTGATTATGACCAGGCTAAATACGGTATGTTCCATTTGACTTCCTATTTTGGCATAGAATTCAATGAAATACTGCTACCTGCACTAGTAACATATGCTCTCCAAATGACTATTAAACTTTGCAAAGCAGCCAGACAATTAATTTTTAGCAGAGATGCACTAATACCCACCCAATCATGTATAGCAGCCTGAATGGCATGCATTTTGCATTTGCCAGAGAGAACATATTGCAGCCCATATTTTAGTCATCTTTCCTCAGAGGTTAAGAAAATTTTTTTAGTTAGTCAAGACAGGAATGCAAATTTAAATTTGCTCATGATTGGAACAGTTCACCTGATCCTAGGAGCATCTGTTTTTCTAAAACAACTGACTGGTTGTTCAAAGTTGTCACTGACTGTTCAGACACCAAGATGCAAAGAGGTTTGGGCAACTTCTTCTAGATTGACTATGGCTCATTCAGGAGTCCAATGAGATGAGTTTGGGTGGATGGTAGTTTCATATCACTTTTTTTTTTCTTTTCTTTTTTTTTTTTAAAGATTTTTTTATTTATTTGACAGAGAGAGATCACAAATAGGCAGAGAGAGAGAGATGGGGAAGCAGGCTCCCTGCTGAGCAGAGAGCCCGATGTGGGGCTCCATCCCAGGACCCTGGGATCACGACCCGAGCCGAAGGCAGAGGCTTTAACCCACTGAGCCACCCAGGCGCCCCATCACTTTAACATAATACAAACAATTGCTAATACTGACTGCATATTTACATTGATCCAGGAACAGTGCTAAGTACTTTACCTGTGAACTATCCCAAATCTTACATTGTAGCTATTATTATCCCACTTTACAAACAGTGAGACATTTTCAATCCAGAATAAACTAGACAATTGGGCTTTTCCATTTATATTTATTTTGAGGGAAACTGAATCAGCAATTTAGGGTTCACTGATGCTTTACCCACCTGACCAGTTCTACAGGAGCCCTATAATGGTATACAAGTTGTAAAGACCACTAATGAGCATCTGTTGTGTTTACCTTGCTAGCATTCCTTCCTCCTTGCTCTTTTCCTTCTGGAACTCTTCTATAAAGAGTTCTTTTTCCAATCAAGTAAAAGAGCTCTTTTCCTTCTGGAACCTTGCCTTCCTACTCCCTGTTGATTCAGGTGGAGTTATCAGCCAACTGACACACCTCCTTTCTCCTCACAGGTCTAGACATAGAAGCCAACCTGCTTGGTCAGAGAACCCATCTCTGGACCCAGTGACTGGCCAGGGCAAAACCTATTACCCAACAGGGCCAAACAGATGTTAAGAAATGACTTTGTAAGGAAAGTCCTGCTTGTTTATCTGGGCCCACTAGCTCTAAGGACAAGTAATCCTGGAGCTGCTGAAAGAAAGAATCTACTAGAGCCTAAAGATGTGGAGAGAGGCAGAGAAACAGGGTCTGAACTCTGTCACCCAAAGTCCTCAGTCCACCTTCTCCTGGAACCACTTCCACCCCTGGATTCTCCATTTACAACAGTCAGTACATTTCCCCTCCATGTTAAGGTTGGTATGAGTTGAAATCTGTCACTTAAAATTAGAAAGACATAAAATAAAATAAAAAATACAGTCAGCAAAAAATTATCTGAGAGAGGGAGTATGACTCATAGATTATAAATTTCACCCTCTGAGACAGATAAATTTGTACATTACAGACTAACTACAAATATTATTAATATCAAGATTTCAGACATAGTCATTAGGAAATTCTACTTTAGAAGATACAAAATTGAGTTTAAGAAGGATTTTACCGGGATGTCTGGGTGGCTCAGTTGGTTAAGCGGCTGCCTTCGGCTCAGGTCATGATCCCAGCGTCCTGGGATCGAGTCCCATCGGGCTCCTTGCTCTGTAGGGAGCCTGCTTCTCCCTCTGCCTCTGCCTGCCACTCTGTCTGCCTGTGCTCACTCTCGCTCTCTCTCTCTGACAAATAAATAAATAAAATCTTTAAAAAAAAAAAGCAAGCAGGTCAACCTCTCTTTAAAAACATCCGAGATCAAAAAAGAAGGATTTTACCTACTGACTTAGATATAACAGTTACATAAACATTTTTCCAGGGATGTTTTGATAATCAACCAACTTTAAATAAACAAGAAAGGTAAATGATACTAAGAACACATCCTATTATAGACCTGAGCATCTAGGACCCCTGTCTGGATCCCACTCTATTCACAGTGCTTTAGATGGCTATGCTCTGTATTAACACATAATTATTATTCTTTAAATTTCCACAAAAGTGGTCAATATTACATTTTCATATGTATGAGCTAGCCATTATGGAAACCATTACAATTAGCCAAGTCATCTTGGGCAAGCCATTTACTATTTCTGGATCTCAGCTTGATGGTATAATAGAAAGATAGAGTATCTGCCCTGACAGCAGGCACAAAAGCACTTTGAAAAATATAAAGATTATTATTAACTCAAGAGCAAGATTCCCCAAGACAGACTTTAATTTTATCCTATACTTTTTGCCTTTTGCAACCTGGAGAAAAATCCATGGTCTTAGTAGAAACTCCAAATAGATACCTGTCACAGGTCAAATTTAGAGGAAAATGAGGTTCTAGTTATACAAGTAGGACCTTGGTCACACCCTTAACTGCTTTTCTGCCCATGTAAGACTCTGTCACCTCTAGGAACTCTGTCCAAACCAGTCTACTTTTTAACCCCCAACAAAGTCTGGACTCCAACCTAATTCATTCACTCATCTCACCTCAGATTCACTCTCATCTATCCTTTAACATGTTACTAAGCTTGATAGGCAGTTCACCCCAGGGCTTACTTGGTTATGGATTATGCACTGTCTTATTGCAGTTCTCATGTAAGTCTCTAAAGTTGTCCTATAAATTCCTTGTGGTTATAATTTCCACATCTCTACCTTATCTTTCCAATTAGCTTTTAAGTTCACTAAAGCTAGTGACTGCCTTGTATTCTTCCTGCACAGAGTACATACTCAGCAAGTATTTGTTGGTTGATTATAAAAGAAAATTTCTAAATGAGGAAAATATTTGAGGAAAGAAGAATCTACAATAAAATGAAATGAAATGAAACTAGAGAGAGAAAGTTTTACAAGAGCAGATTATCAACTGGAATCTATTCAAAACAGACCAGAGAGCTAGTCTATTTAAAAGAAACCCAGAAATTGGAAATCAAATTTTTAGAAATGGAAAGAATCTTCAAGATAATTTAATTCACATCCTTCATTCACTGAGAATAATCACTCACTAATTTCTCTGACTTATCAATGGAAATTTTTACATATTTAATTTTGCTATTATAAAACTTGACTCTTGGCAATTTTCTTAGAAACAGAGTCTAAGAGACTGGAACCTTGAGAACACAGGAAGTCTCACAGATATAAAAATATTTCTTTTTCTTAGACTCAAACCAGATTGAGCCAAATGTATGGTATCACCTTTTAATTTAAATTACAACATGAAAAAGAATAAAGATAAATAAGAAAACATCACTACTCACCTAAAAATGTGTACAGTGCAGAGTGGCTCAGAAGTAAAACCACCTTGAGGGGCTAAATCCAAAGTGTTAGAAGATCCTGGTGGTCAAGTTCTTGAGCTTTGACATGGTATCAAGGAAAGCCCTGGCTTGAGAGTCAGAAGACCCTGATTTTGAGACTTTGCCCCATCAGTTTCAGTTATGTGAACACTGACAGTTTTTCAGATTCTGATTATCAAAAATTTTTGTCTTAAAACCAGGATTGTTGAAGGGATTAAGGGAGATAATATATGTCAAGATACTTTATAGAAAAGCATAATTTCTATTATTGTCTGGCTAGCTAAGTTACATTAAAAATATTTTAATCTAGCTGTCTGAGCTTTCAGAATCTAAAAGCCAAACATCCTAATACCACCTCTGTAGCCTCTTGGTTAAACATCTCTAAGCTATCCTTAGAGAAAAGATCAACAAGTCCCTGGCTCTAGCACATTCCAGCTCTTAAAGAGTTTCCTAAACTCATGTGATATCAGCAAATGACACATAGCCAAGAGCTTCCTGCTCTATAATTAGTCACATCAGGCTGGAGGCTCCCCACAATGTGGTGAACACAACACTGTCTTTTCTTGCTTCCCAAGATTTCTACAAAGATGGAGGAAGCAGGCTTTTCAATGGCCTGTTAAGTGGTCTTTACAACCAGCACCTGTCCTCGTTCTGAATCCACGCTTCCTTGGTTGTTTGAGGACCTCCATCTTGCATGGATGCTCCTCTTCCTCCCATCCTGACTCTTCATTGGAAGAATCATTGAAATCCACCCACCTCAAGACAGTCAGCATCTGCTTACAACCCAGGCGCCCTTCCAGATTCCCCACAACCTGCACCAGCTTAAAAAGTTACCTTATATACTTTCCAAAAGTCACCTGCTCTTGTCCAACAGAATAAATTAGGCAGCAGAGTGTGAACAAACCCAAACGATCACCCCTTCCAGCAAATAATATCAAACACTTCTTTTGGCATAAAAGCCATACAGATGGGAACAAGTTCCACCATCTTTTAAAAAAATTAATTATTTTTATTAACATATAATGTATTATTTGCCCCAGGGGTACAGGTCTGTTAATCGTCAGGCTTACACATTTCACAGCACTCACCATAGCACATATCCTCCCCAATGTCCATAACCCAACCACCCTCTTCATACCCCACTCCCTCCAACAACTCTCAGTTTGTTTTGTGAGATTAAGAGTCTCTTATGGTTTGTCTCACTCCTGATCCCATCTTGTTTCATTTTTTCCTTCTCTACCCAAACCTCCCACCCAGCCTCTCAAATCTCTCATATCAGGGAGATCATATGATAACTGTCTTTCCCTGATTGACTTATTTCGCTCAGCATAATACCCTCTAGTTCCATCCATGTTGTTGCAAATGGCAAGATTTCATTTCTTTTGATGCCTGCATAGTATTCCATTGTATATATATCTTAAAAGCAACACTGTCATAGGGTACAAATAAGACATAATGCTGAATAAAGCATTAGAGTTTCCTCTGTTCTAGACATATTCCTAGAGGTCTTAAATTATGTTTAACAGAGCTTAAATACACCCTACAGATGAGCATGGCCCCCTCAGTAAGCAAATGCCACAACTAAAGCACAGTGAAAGGGTCACCCAGCTCATTCAGGATCATCCAATGAGTGGCAAAGCTGGAAACAGAGCACCAGGGATATCCAATTACAGATCTGTTGCCACTTGCATAACCAAATTAATCTGTTCTGCCCTGAATGATTTATAGCTTACACTGAATACAATGTCTGGCTGCCTCCTTATTCAAAACCAAAAGGTGTGGTCAATTGCTCTCCTCTAGTTCCCTGCAGCCCAATGACTCCACAGCAAAACTGCAGAATTGCAATCAAGCCACCTGATAGTCACCTATCCCCAAACTGGGTGTTTATGAGCTCTCACTCTGACCCTTATACTATGCTACTTTCTTCAGTCAGCAGGCACACCATCAATACTGAGAACTGACTGGCTGATTGATTAGCTAATAAATAGTAATGTTTATGGCTTCCTTACTGAACTCACAGCCAAAGCAATTCTGCTAAATGGCTTCTCTTCCTCCTTTTTTCCCTGTTGACTTGTTTATACATTTTGAGACTTGTCACGCAATAGGTTGAGAAGCAATTATTTTGAGATTAACTCTTAAAAATGAAAAAAGCAACAAACATGTGAAAAACAACACATGGGGAAATTCCCTTGAACCAGTCAAAGACCTGAAAACATGCACTGACTACGGTTATACATGATGCTCCAAGGTTGTCCAATCTAATGGTCCATCATGGTGTCAAGAGCTATTTCCCTGGTTTCTGAGAGAGACATACATGCAAACCTTTAATCTGGGCAGGAGGTGAGCACGAGGGATAGATCCGAGGGCAGAAGCTGCTGATACACAGAGAATAAGTCTGATGCAGACACCTCCAGGGCAGCACCCATAATATTTGAGAGCACCAGGAATAAGAGAGCCTAAGTGTATGCATGGCAGGAGCAGCTGGACCAGGATGTTGAGCCGTATTCTGTTTGGGTACTGACGATTTATCTTTAGCGCTCCCAGTAAAACAAACACATACCTGATTGCTCAGAAGCATGGGGAAGAAATCAGAACAGTAACCTGGAGGCAAACAGGTCCAGCTCTCCCTAAAGCTAATTTTTAAGAACACATTTCTTCCCTATATTAACATAATGTAAGACTTATTTCTATTAAACAATATTAAATAATATGCATACCTGAATAGGGGCATATGTGCCTGTATTTTTTTTTTTTGCAAATGACTCAGACTCCCAGTTTCCTGGAATCTCTTGGTCCTCATAGATACTGCCACTGCATCGCCTGCCATAGTCAGAAATGCTAAGACCTTTACCATCCACATACGTGACCATGGGTAGATGATGGAGGATAAAGGATCATTAGACAATACAATTATGAGGAAGGGAGAGGAGTCAAGGATAATTTCTCCAGAAAACAACTTCAATTCTTTTGAATACTTATCTCCCAGTAGAATTGGAAGTCAGCAGAAACCCATGAGATCTCAGGCATTTTAAATGGCTCTGTGGCCTAAATGACATTTGGGGTAACCAAAAACCATGATATTTATCCCTCTTAATCTGACCTAGCTCATCACTCCGGAGGCATGTTCCCCACTGGCTCCTCTTCCAAGTGCTCTTAATAAACTCATCAGGCTTCATAAAGCTCCATTTCCCCTTCTCAGTCAGAAAATATAGATCAATATACACAGCAGAAGCACTTATGCTTTGTTTGTAAAATCTCCTGTGCAACTGTTAGAGCATTCACACACCAAGCCTGATACGGGCTATTTCCGTCAGCATTAGCCTGGCCTATGGGCTACCAGCGAGGAGAGGGGAGCAACATGACAGTAAAAGCAAACTCTGAACCTAGGTCCTAGCAAAAAGTCAATCGGGGTAAAATAAGGTGATGCCAGTGTCCCTGTTTGCTTAGATATGCTGAGTGGAGGCCTTCTTAACATGGTGGAAATCATAGAGAAGCTTAAAGTAGGTCAGTGGTCCACACACTGGCAAGTGCCTGGACAAGGCCTCTGCCAGCGTCTTCCCAGCAATTACAACTGGGAGGTGAGCTCTGCAGTCCAAGTGTTAAAAAAAGGCCACAACCTCCTCAGCTGTTTCTATGGGGAAGTCTGAGTAGACACATGGGCACCTAGAAAGACCATCTTATTCCGCTGCTCCCTGGGCAAAAAAATTCCACAGTTGCTATGAGAGGTTCAAAAACAAACAAACACCATCACCTCAATTTCAATGTAAAAGGCAGTGGGACAGGATGCTGAGAAGCCAGGGAGAGGCGTTGGTGGGAATCTATTTCCAGGGGCTCATAGCACCTGTTTGCAAGCATATCTCTCAAAATAGCATTAAGCAACAAGTTTCTAAAATGGCAAATCTAATGCTTCTTTTCTCTGAGAGTGCTTTGTCATGGCTGATACTCTCACCCAAGGAATCATTTCAAACAAGACTGCAGGATAAAGCAGAGGGATTTTTCGCATGTCTGCAGCTACTGCAGCAGCCCACTGTGCGGGCACAGGCAGGCAGGCAGGCAGGGGAGGCTGGAGCTGGGCGCTGCCTGGGCCCCACCTCCTCCCGGAGCACTCACCATCAGCAGGCTGAGAGCAGAGTCGGGCACCAGCTGCACAGCCATGGTCTCCGATTCCCATGCACAGTCAGTTCGCCTGGGCCCTGGATGACTGCGAGGCATCCACAAATACCTACAGCAAACAAGCCAGAAATCCAGACTCAGGGTGCAAAAGACTCAAGATGAAGACAGGCCACATTTCACATGGTGGGGGTTGGTGGAGGGGGTGGTCAGGCGGATGTTGGGAAGAAGGGGTGGGAACAGTGCTTAGGGATGAAAAAAAAAAAAAAAAAAGAATGAAAATAGGGAACTGCAGGTTATTTAAAGGTGAGCCCTCCCTAGCTTCACTAAGCTGCATGAGCACAGAAATCACATCTAACACAAATAGAAAAGCTGGGAACACAGAATTTTTAACTGATACCTTAGCCTAGGCTGCAACTCTTCTTTTAACTGACAATTAAAATAACATATTCCCTATTGCAGATAAATTAACCAACCCGAACACCACCACTACCACCCCCACCCCCCACCCCTCATCTCTCAGCAATTCTGCTGCATAAACATGCTGAATGTCACAACCTACCGCTTGCAATCTGGTCAGTGTCTTCTTCTCCTGCAGAAAGGTGTGTCCCTTTTGCAAAATCAAGTATCTGGGAGTGAGAGAGCCGAGCCTGACCAAAAGCATCAGGCAGTCACTGGAGATCAACAAATGCCCTCATCATAACCGAGTAATAAGTCAGTTATGAAATGACCCCTTCTACCATCCTTAAATCTACTTTTCCTCTCCAAGTGGACCGGCCAGCTTAGTTCCCCGTGGGGCTAACATACTTACAAGGAACATGTAATTACACTGCCTGTTCTGTGAGCGTTCTGATCTCCCAGCCTGTACCACATGTACGCAGCAGACAGGCACCCTCTACCTCTCTCCCTCCCTTCCTCCCGCCCTTCCTCCCTCCCTTCCTTTCCCTCCCATCTCTCCACCAGGCTGCCTGTTAGGAATTTTGAAGGAGACTCTAGCTCAGGGAGGTACACAAGGCTAATTTGTAGCAAGAGACACTGCTTAAGACAAAAAGGCAAATTAGCCTTGAAAATCTTATCATGCAGCATTTTCCTTGGAAGATGTCAGTGGCAAAAAAAAGAGAGGGAGGCTTGCCCAGTCTTGTTATATAATGAGTGGCTGAAAAGGCTTCTCAGAGTCCAAGATTTAAGAAAATTAAACTTTTTTTTTTTTATGAGCACCACCCAGCTTCTATCTTCTTATGGAGCACTATTATTCAACTACATGTGGCAATTACTAATACTTCTGGTAATAGTTTTCATGTTCTCTTCAGATTTCTTCCTTCACTCACTTGCTGTAATGACTCCAAAAATTCCTTGATATTAACTGGACAGTGTGAAATGTAAGAACACAAGAACACAAATCACCACTCTAAGTAAGAAACTGGGGGAGGAAATTAATCACCTTTACATGTTCCCACAGACAAGTATAGCTGTTGTCCCTCTATCATTCATATTTTAAAAGCATTTATCTGAATATCACAAAGTAAATGCTCAAAAATATTCACTGAATGAATGAAAAGATTCCCTTCTCATTGTTTATCCTGTGGCCCAATGAAGTTGAACTTTTATTCCAGGCTGTCTGATTGGATTCTAATGCTTTTGACCTCAGGAACCTCTGAGAATCTCCTGCTATCAGGTGCTTGGAGATTCACAGCATGACCTCAGTCATGTGAATGTGTCCTTGAACTGAGCTCTCAGAATACTGTAGACTTGCTGATAAGTTTCTCAAAAGAATTTTTATTATTATAAGTCTATTATTTGACTGTAATAATTTAAAGAACATATCTACAGTGTTACCTTAACCTTGCAGATAGCTTTCTAAATGTATCGGACAGATAAATGCTGATTGCCTACTATGTGCAGTGCTCTTTGATAAGCTTTGTAGAAGATGCAAAACTAAATCATAGCCCTTGCCCTCAAGGTGCTTTTTATCTGACAGTGCAGTGATGTCCAACAAACACATACGATACAAAACAATATGTGATAAATACTCGAAAGTGACTTAAAAACAGTTTGGGCTATACAGAGTAAAGAAAGTTTACTTTTGCCTTCAGGAACATGGTCATTTTTAGGCCGAAACGTGAGGAATAAGCAGAATGTCTTTTTTATGACTTGTGTTTTGTGATTCTATATGGACTATGAGCTTGTAAAACACAGAAAGCGTAAGAAGTTAATATCATGCTACTGCAGCAATGGGGGAGGGGGGGAGTAGGAGGAGCAGGGGAGGGTCTGCACACAGAGGGCCCAGCAGGAGCAGCTCCAGGCCTGCCTGGGTACAGGATATGCTCAGGTGGGACAGGCAGGCCTGAGAAATGTTACGTCAACTACTGGTATGAGGCCTCAACACACCTGCCTTTCTTTCTCTGTACTTTGCTGAACCTTTGCCCAGATTCTTTATAGAGAAGAGCCTGCGACAGATCTCACATGTGAAGACATTACTAAGAGATGCCCTCTTAGGGCAGCAGGAGAGAAGGAGCTGGAAGGAGGGGCAAGGAAGGGATGAGAGCAGCTACAAGGTGGTATCTATGAGCTGCTCACAGTACAGCTGCTCAGTCATGAGGAAAGGTTTCCAGATGGGCATGGAACGTCATTCCTTGGAACAGTCCATCAGGGAGACAGAGGGAATTGCTAGCCTGTTCCTGCCAATCAACTAAATCTTCCTGGTCAAATTGACCCCGGAAGGCATGAACTCCCTTGCACTTCAGAGACATGTTATACCAGATCCTGGCATAACACACCAGAGTAGAAACAGCAGAAAGGCATGGCATCTGAAGCCAGGAATGGAAGGAGATGCCACAGACTTTGTGTGGGTCAGTCAGATAGGACCTTGGCGCTGGAGCTGCTGACGCTCTGTCCCCAGTGTGTATTATGAAAACTGTGCCAAAGCCCACCCCACACTCCGGAGAAGTCTGCGATGGCTGGGAATGCCAGGAGTTGAAATGATAGTGATGGCACCTAGAGTCCCACCAAGCAAATAGCTAAATCCCAGGGGCTAGTTGGGGGGTGGGGTGGGGAGGGTGGGCAAGTAAATCTTGGGGTGGCGGGGGTAGATGAACTGAGTCTGGTACAAGTGTCTATTTACATATATTACTCACAATGTCAAAAATTATATCCTCAATGAAATATTCCCTGGTTTTTCCACTTAGGTATTC
The DNA here is from genome assembly GCA_003697995.1 of Taxidea taxus jeffersonii. Lineage (NCBI taxonomy): Eukaryota > Metazoa > Chordata > Mammalia > Carnivora > Mustelidae > Taxidea > Taxidea taxus. The sequence continues at coordinate 18,631 of ML104382.1, forward strand.
AAATTTGCATATTCATATCTATACTTCTAAATTGCTGTTTTCTATAACAGTTATTTACTTTCCTCTACTATCCCCCTACTAGAGAGTAAGTAACCCAACATCAGAACTAGGTATCATTTGTCTCTGTGCACTCCTGTAGCTCTGAGCATCAAACTCAGAGAAAGGAGACTATCATATCAAGTTGGGCTTTAATAAAGGTGCTATAATGTTAAGTACAAAGAGAAAGGGGCAAGGACAGCATCCCAGCACTGGGAGTTGGCAGGTAGAACACAAGTAGTTTGTGAGGAAAAGTAACAGCTGACAGAGAAGGAGGGAGCCTCAGAATTCCAGTGACAATGGCGGCTCCACAAAGATGCCGAAAGCTTTTAGTAGAGTTAGAGACATAGAAGTCAAAGTGGAGGAAGGCGAACCATAAGAGACCCTTAACTCTAGGGAACAAACAGGTTGTGCAGGGGAGGTGGGTAGGGAGATGTGGTAACCGGATGATGGGCATTAAGGAGGGCATGTGATATATTGAGCACTGGGTATTCTATGCAACTGATGAATCACTAAATTCTACCTCTGACACTGATAATACACTGTATGTTAACTAAATTGTATTTACCTAAAAAAAAATTTTTTTTAAAGAAGTCAAAATGCAAAGGATTATAGAGCAGTCTGTGAGAAAAAGGAGTTAATTAGTGAAAACGGACTCATTTTAAAAAAACAAAAACAAAAGCAGTGAGATAAGAGTCCTCTCATTCTTATCAAAACCTCATCCAGGAGGAATCCAGATCACAGAAGAAGGTGTGCAAGACAGCAAGCAGTATTTTCCTTTAAGGAACTAAATTTCCTCTCTGGCTAGTGTTATACCCAAGAAAGACATGTAATTCCTTTCAGTATAGTTCCTCAACTGAAGGGCAGTTCAATGTCACAGCTATCAAAAGTCATTACCAGGGAGGCCTGGGTGGCTCAGTTGGTTAAGCGGCTGTCTTCGGCTCAGGTCATGATCCCAGCATCCTGGGATCGAGTCCCACATCGGGCTCCTTGCTCGCCAGGGAGCCTGCTTCTCCCTCTCCCTCTGCCTCTGCCTGCCACTCTGTCTGCCTGTGCTCATTTGCTCTCTCTCCCTCTCTCTCTCACAAATAAATAAATAAAATCTTTAAAAAAAAAAAGAAGTCATTACCAAAAAAAATCATTAAAAAGTTCTGTGTTTAATATGAAGCTGTTGTGAAGACACTGATCATTGTATCACTCACAGTTGCCCATATAAATTGCCCACGTGAGAAATTTCTCTCAGCATTCAGTATCAGGAAGATGTCTGTCCCTCCTGAAGTAGCGTGAGGATGGATGGCATTATCCTTGGAATGCCTGCTGTGACATTTTACTCTTGGGAACCAGAATGCCTATTCTGTCATTTACTCTGTGGCCCAGGGCAGGTACCATGAGGCTGAGGTAAAAATCAAATACACCTTTTGTTAAATTGCACATAGTAGGCATTCGATGACTGTTATTCTCTAGAAATCTCCTTTTCATTCTGATAATGAAAATAACAGAACTGATGACAGTTGTCACATTTGGCTGCCAGAATACCCACAGCAGATATTATCATAGTTGGCATTATTACTTCCTTGGTTTTTCTCAACCTTGTTTTCCCTTCTAATTCATAATGTATTAGTCTTATTTAGTAGGCCTTTTTGTCAGTAAGCCATCTGAAATTCTTTTTTGGAAAGAGGTAGAACATAAATCATTCTTTAATGTATAAACTGCTCTCAAATAAATTTGGCACACTGTGAAACATTTTGCAGCTACTAAAATGGCAATTATGAAAACTATTTAGGAAATATGGAAACTGTCTATCTGAGCTACAGTGTTTATTTGACCATAAAATGATACATATACTTTAATTGCAATCATGTAAATATTTATATTTAAGAGAACATGAAGTAACTTTTGCTTTCAGCTAAGATCGAGTAAAAGAGACAAAGTGTATACTCCTACCTGAAAAAAAAAATGGGCAAAATATACATACCAATACTTTTCAAGATACCGGTCACAGAATAACAAAGGACAATGATAAGACTTAAAATAATCCCAGACTATTGAATTCAGAGTGTTTCCAGGCCACAGAATAGAGGAGGAAACCCAGGTGCAATCAAGTGGATTCCCTAAATTGAGGAGCAGAATCCAGAATCAGGGGAGACCAAGATGGATAGAATTCACAGGGCAGAGCACCAAAGAGGACAGTGGTATAAGGAGAAGGAGAGAACGTCAGAGCTCTCCCCTTTGAGCATTTAGTTGGGTACTAATCACCACATGCACAAGAAGAAACTATCTGAAGTTGTGGAAAGAACCACCTAACAATTAAAAAGATTGGTGACTTGTGCTCACATAGAGCCAGGGATAGCACCTGTTCATACCAGCCAGACCGGAAGGCCTCACAGATTCATGGTGCATTAGATAGGATGCTCAGAAGGTTATTGCCTCAGGCGTGAGGAATAATTAGCACTAGACTGATCACTCCCCTACGTCTGCCTAACAAATTTGAAAACCAAGATCCTGAAAGGATCAAACTGTTTCCAAGTAACTTAATTGTGTTCCAAAACAATGTTAAAGAAAATTTATAGAAATACAAAAATACCCAGCATCCAACATGGTAAAATTTACAAGGTCTGGCACCAAATAAAAATTAGATATGGTATCAGGTACAGAAAAAAGTAGGAAAATATGACCACTAAATTGAAGACAAATCAAGCAAAATCATCCAGATCTAAAAGATTTTCGAATTAGCAAAAAAAGAACATTAAAACAATTATTATACTTTTGCACAGTATGTTCAAAACATTAAGTAGAAATATGACAGATATTAAAAAAAAATTTTGAATTTCCAGAGATTAAAAACTACAATGTCAAACGTGAAAAAAAAAACCACATTTGTTGGGATTAATGGAGATTAGACTATAATTACAGAAGAAAAACTTAGTGAACTTGAAAACATAGAAACTATTCCAAATGACACAAAGATTAAAAATGTTTTCATTAACAAAAATAAAAATAAAACACCTGCAAGTGGTGGAACAACTTCAAGCAGCCTTATGTACAATTTAATCTGTATCCTTGAAGAAAGAGTGACACAAATGTATTTGAAGAAATAAAGGCCAAATTTCCCCAAATTATACACTGAACAAATTATAAGGAAAAGGCACATCATAATCAAATTGCTCAGTATCAGTAATAAAGAGAATATTTTGAAAACAACCAGAGGGGGATAAATATATATCACACATCAGGGGACAAAGATAAGGATGACAACAGATTTCTTATCAGAACTAATGTAATCAAGAAGACAGTTCAACAACATCCTTTAAAAATTTTAAAGGAAAAACTATCATCAATCTAGGATTCCAAATCTAACAAAAATATCTTTCAAAAATAAAAGCAAGATAAAGCCTTTTTTTCAGACATACAAAGTAAAGAAAAGGCAAACAGTTTGGAAAGAAAGAAGAAAAACTTCCTACAAAGAAAATTCCAGGCCCAAGGGCTTCAGTGGCAAGTTCTAGTAAATATTTAAGGAAGAAATAATACCGAGTTTCCATAGATTCTTTGAGAAAACTGAAGAGGAGGAAGTGTTCTGAAACTCACTTTATGAAGACAGCATAAATATCAGACAAAGAGTATAGTATAAAAAAGAAAACTATAGATCATTATACCCATGAATTCAAATGCAAAAATTCTAAACAAACTTATAGAAAATAAAATCCAACAATATACTAAAAAGATAATGCATCATGACCAACTAGGACTTAGAAATATAAGGTTGGTTTAACATCTTAAAAGCAAGCAGGGGAATTCACCATATTAACAAACTAAAAAAAGAAAAACCACACAATCAGCTCAATAGACACATAAAAAGCAATCGACAAAATTCAGCAACTATTCCTGATTTTTTTAAAATGTCAGCAACTAGGAATAGAAGAGAACTTTCTCAACCTAATAAAGAGTATCTACAACAAATTACAGCTATTACCATACTTAACGTAAAGACTGAATGCTTTCTCTGAATGATCAGGAATAGGGCAAATAAATCTACTCTCAGGACCTCTCTTCAACATTATATAGGAGATTCTAGACAATAGGTGCAATAGGACCAGGGGTGGGGGGAGTGTGGTCAGATCAGAAAAGAAAAAGTAAAATGATTTTTATTCCCAGCCAACATGATTTTCCATGTAGAAAATCTGACAGACTCTACAAAAAAGGTGCTAGAATAAGAAAGTTTAATAAAGTTGAAGGATACAAGACTAATATTCAAAGGCTTTTGTATTCCTACATGCCAACAACAAACAGTAGGAAATTTAAATTAAAAGTATAATTAATGGGGTGCCTGGGTGGCTCAATTAAGTGTCTACCTTCAGGGTAGGATCTCCGGGTCCTGGGACTGAGCTCCACACGGGTCTCCTTGCTCAGCAGGGAGCCTGCTTCTCCCTCTTCCTCTGCTTGCTTCCCCTGCTCGGGCTCTCTCTCTCTCTCTGTCAAATAAATAAATACAATCTTTTTTTTTTTTTTAAAGTGCAATTTACAATACCATCAGACCATATGAAATGCTTAGGGACAAATATGACAAAGATATAAAAGATCTGTACACTGAAAAGGACAAAATATTGCTGAGATTCAGTAGGGACTTAAATGGAGAGATAGATTGGGCTCATGGATCAGAAAACTCAATGTTCTTAAGATGTCATTCTTGGGACGCCTGGGTGGCTCAGTTGGTTAAGCGGCTGCCTTCGGCTCAGGTCATGATCCCAGCGTCCTGAGATCGGGTCCCACATCGGACTCCTTGCTCGGCGGGGAGCCTGCTTCCTCCTCTCTCTCTGCCTGCCACTCTGTCTGCCTGTGCTCACTCTTTCTGACAAATAAATAATCTTAAAAAAAAAAAAAAAAGATGTTCATTCTCACCAAATTGATTCAGAGATTCAACAGAATCCCAATCAATATCCCACCTGGCTTTTAGCACAGAAATTGGCAAGCTGGGTCTAAATTGATATGGAAATGCAAAGGACATAGAATAGCCAAAACAATTTCAAAAAATAAAAATAGCATTAGAGAACTAACTCTGCCTACCTTAAAGATTAGAAACTTACAGTAGTAAAAAGTGTAGTATTATCATAATAAAAGACAAATAGTTCAACAAAACTAAAGAGAGAATCCAGAAAGAGATCTGTACATACTAGACAACAGATTTTTGACAAAGGTACAAAGTCAATTCACTGGAGGAAAGATAGTCTTTTGAAGAAATGGTAGTGGAATAATAAGATATGCATATGCAAAAGACTGATCTTCAATCCATTCCTTGCAACATACACAAAATTTAACAAAATATATCACAGATCTAATCACAAAACCTGAAACTGTAAGATCAGTAGATGAAAACATGGGGAGAAAATCCATCGGGTAGAGGAAAAATGTCTTAGATGTGGCACCAAAATTACAACCGATAAGAGATCAACAAATTGGGCTTCATCATAATTAAAACTTCTGCTATTTGGAAGACACAATTAAAAGAACAAAAATGCTACCCACAGAATGGCAGCAAACATTTGCAAAGCATATGTTTGGTACAGGTAATGTATCCAGAATATATAAAAAGCATCTTAATACTCAATACAAAGAGAACAACACAATGAAATGTATACACGACATTTGAATAAGCACTTCACAGAATATATAGGTATGGAAATAAGAACATGAAAAGGTGCCTGACATCATCAGTCATTAGGAAAATGCAAATTAGGGGCACCTGGCTGGCTCAGTGGGAAGAGCATGCAATTCTTGATCTAGGGGTCATGAGTTCAAGCCCCATGTTGGGTCTAGAGATTACTTAACTAAATAAAACTTTTAAAAAAGGAAGATGCAAATTAAAATTATAATGAGACAACACAACACACCTATTACATGGCTACAATTAAAAAGACTGACCATACCAAGTATTAGGCAGCATGTGATGATCTGGTGGGAATGTAAAATAGTATACTTACTTTGGAAAACAGTCTGGCAACTTCTTATAAAGTTAAACATATATCTACCTTATGATATGGCTATCTGAGGAAAAATGAAAACTTATGTTCATACAAGACTTGTACCTGAATGTTAATGGCAGCTTTATTTGTAATAGCCAGAACCTGGAAATTGAAATGTCCATCAATGGGTGAATGTCTGAACAAACTGTACAGCCATATAATGAAATCCTATTCAGCAATTAAAAATGAATAAAGTACTGATACATATTACAAAATAGACGAACCTCAAAAACATTATGCCTAGGATAAGAAGCCAGATAAAGATCACGTATTTTTTATTCCATTTAGAAGGAACATCCAAAAAAGTCAAAACAGTAGAGAACACTAGTAACTGCCTGTTTGACACTAGCTGCAAATGGGCATAAGGGGTTTTTCGGAGGGGTAAAATACTCTAGAATTGGATGGTGGTGATGGTTGCACAATTCTGCAAACTTACTAAAACTAACTGAAATGTACACTAAAAATGGATAAGTTTTATTGTATGTAAATTATACCTTTAAAATTCTGGGTTTTTTTTAAAGAGAAGAAATAAACTAATGACACAGGCAAAAATATGGATGAATCTCAAAATCATTAAACTGGGTTAGGGACATCTGGGTGGCTTAGTCGGTTAAGCATCTACCTTCCACTCAGGTCTTGATCCCAGGATGCTGGAATCGAGTCCCACATCAGGCTCTATGCTCAGCAGGGATCCTGTTTCTCTGCCTCCTGCTTCCCCTGCTTGTGAGTCCTCTCTCTTTCTCTCTGACAAATAAATGAAGGCTTAATAAATAAATAAATAAACTGAGTCAAGGAGGCAGGAGGAAGGAATTAACGTGGGGCACAAGGAGGCTGGGGGGGTGGTGATGAGTATGTCCATTTTCTTCATCATGATAGTGGTTTCATGGATGTATAAATGTGTCAGAACTTATCAAATTATGTGCTTTAAATATGTGCAGGTTATTGTATGTCAATTTTATATCAATAAAGCTGTTTTTAAGGGACACAGATGGTATGATAATTACCAAAAAAATTAAATTAGTTCTGTTAGAAGCTAGAATTTCCCTGTTTAAAATTTTTAACTTGTCCTTACATCATATTTTCAATAATTAAAATAATGATGGTTATAGAAATCCTTTATTGCCTAAATAAGAAGAAAAGTCCAGACCGAGGAGCCGGTAGAGTCAGGAGATGTTATTGTTTGTTGCTGGCAAAAGCAGAAGAGCCCAGGTGTATCTCAGGGCACAGAACAAGAACCCAGCAAGAAGAAAAGACAAAAAGATTCTATAAACACCAAAGAGTAGAGGGAGAATAGAATCCAGGCAGAGGGGTTATTTTTTCATGCAGAAGACAGGAGCTTATTCCATGAGATGAAAAGAAAACAAAGGTAAAAATGCAGAGAAATGTTAAGAAAGCATGGAGGAGTGGCAACAGAGATATTGTAGTCTGTAAAGGAGGGTGTGAAGCACCTTCTATCAAGGGTCTTGATCTCAGTAGATGCTGTAGATGTTCCTCATGTTTCTGTCCCTCTCTTCCATTTCACCATGTAATAACAAGCCCTGGCAGCTGCTGGCTCCCCCACTCCAGCCTCCTCCCCCAGTCCAGGCCCCTCTTTTCCCAGCAGGCACCAACCAGGAATGCACAGGGTTCCACAGGGGATATCTGCCCCATGCAAGTCCTGTGTTCGGCCAGGCTTCCCTGGGGACTCTCTCTGATGCCATTTCAGAGCCCCAGCCCACAACTTAGACTGTCCCTCCACAGCCCAGACTGGGCTCAAGCCCGGGTCTCTGCCTGTTCCTCTGCAGCAGAACTGTGGATGGCAGCCCCACCCCTGCTCTCCCAGGTAGCAGGTAGCTCACTGAGGGTTACAATAAATTATTTTGAATTCTGTATAATGACTCTGCAGCAGAACTGTGTGTGGAGCCCCACCCTCGGCCTCCCCGGGGCCCCCCACTGAGGGTTACAGAAGACACAGTCTACTCAGCTATAAACCAAAGAAAGTTGTTCACTGGAATCCTGTAATGTCCCTAGGGGACCTGGTTCCTGTAGCCTTCCTCTGCCACATTCTTGCTTGGATAGCTGGATCCATAGGACCTATAACCCGGCTTGTGCCTGTGCTCCCTGCCCCGCATTCCAGTTCCACAAGAGATTTTCAATCCTGTTCTCAAATCCTAGGTCACACGTCGCCCACGCAACAAAGCAGCCTGGGTCACCTTGCCCAGCCCCACCCATGGCCAGGATTCTTCCATTCCAAAGGCCCAAAGAAGGAAGGTGCTTTCACCCACTCCAGTTCCAAAATGAAACAGCAACATTGCTTAAGGAAGTCAAAGCATAGGAAATGGGCAAATGAATACATTTCTTATAACATCCTAAAACCTCCAATTAACCCATTAACATATGTAAATGTTTATACTCACTCCTTTTTACACAAATTACATCCCAAATTCCTTCACCTAGTTTAACTGCCCATCTCGATGGCATCTCCCATCTTTTTTTTTTTTTTTAAGATTTTATTTATTTATTTGACAGAGAGAGAGAGATCACAAGGAGGCAGAGAGGCAGGCAGAGAGAGAGGAGGAAGCAAGTTCCCTGCTGAGCAGAGAGCCTGATTCGGGGCTCCAATCCCAGGACCCCGAGACCACGACCTGGGCTGAAGGCAGAGGCTTAACCCACTGAGCCACCCAGGCGCCCTGGCATCTCCCATCTTTAACCAAGGTAAATGTTATCTGGTATTTGGATCATGATCAAAATTTTGTGTTCTGGCTCTTCTTCCCTATAGCCCTTTTCTGATAATATTTTCCTAATCTTCCATCTCAGACTCATAATAAACAGTCCTGCATAAGATTACTCAGCTATAGGTTACTTCATCACTCTCCAATTGTTGACCATTATTTTGGTTGCTCGTCATTGTTCACTACCACAGGTGCACCACTACAGTGCACTTTTGCATAGTTAACATTTATCTTTGTTAAAATTATTTTCAGACAAAAACTTCCCCCATAAAGAGATTACTAGAATTACACTAAAAATACTTTGATGCTGCCTAAAATACTGCTCTTTTGAAGAACTCAACCTACTTACAGTGTCCTTCCTATTGTGTGAGGCACCATTTCTTTAAGATTTATCTGTATGTCCCCTGATTTGAACTCTTTTTTTTTTCCTTTTAAGATTTTATTTTTAAGCAATCCTTACATCCAATATAGAGTTAGAACTCACAACCCAGAGACTGAGAGTTTCATGCTCAACTGACTGAGCCAGCCAGGCACCTGATTTGAGTCCATTTTTGGATTTCCTGCAAGTACTTAAAATATTTTCTTTATTTTGCTACTATTTTGTTTGTAATTTATTTTAATTATAAAAATGTTTGAATGTTATTTAAATACCTTTGCCCATCTTTTCTTCATAACTTCTTTAAAAATCTAAAATGCTTTCCCTCTTTGGTTAAATAAACAATCTCTTTGCACATGATGTATTTTCTACTTTAATTTCTTGAGGTAAATTTGGTTTTTGCCATATTGAAATAAAGTTACTCTAGCAGCATGTATAAAATAATTATGTTCTCTGTAATTCTATTATGCTCATTTGCCATATATTATATTTTCATAGGTACTTAAAATTATTTATGCATGCTCTATTTTATTTCAATGGGCTACATTTCTCCTTCTAATCCAGTGTTACACTGGCTCAGTTATTGTTTTTTAAAGAACAGTCTGTTTTGGGAGATAATTATTACTCCTTCATTAATGCTTTAATATTATTATTCATCTTTCTAAGTATTCTGTAGAATCAATTATTTTTAACTCTATATATTGCCAATGACATTGTTGGTATCTTAACTGAAGTTATGTTAAAACTGCAAATTAAACCAGAAACAATTTGCCACTTACATTCATTGTCCCCATCTAGGAGTAGGACATATTTCTCTAGGTATTCAGGCCTTTTTTTGCCATTAAAATTTTGTGGATTTTTTGGATAGGTGTATACGCCCTCACACAAGTTTACCTAACATGTAATTCCATTTTGTGGCTATCATAAATTGGAAGTCTTTTATTATTATATTTTTAGGTAGATAATAAAGGTATTTGAGTATGGGGCTGATTTGTGTTATTCTATCTTTTGACCAGCAGTTTTTCTCCACTGTTCTATTATCTCTAATAGCTTCTGGTTGATTACTTTAGCTCTTCGAGGTGTATAATCATAGTTTCTAATGGGGTTCCTTTAAAAGCTCATTTCTTTTTTGTACTTTAATATGGGGACAAGAAAATATAAATCTCTACAAGATAGTCCCTGCAAAAAGTCTCTCAATCTTTCCTCCTGCTCCCAATGAAAGGCAACTCACATCCACACTTGGTTGTTCAGGAAACCTGCTGACTCTACCTTCAATATCTCCAGAATTCCACTGCTTCTCATCATTTCTGCTTTACCACCTTGCTCTCAGCCACCATCCTCTCTCACATGGATTATTGTAATGGCTTGTTAATCACAATCCAAAAGAGTAGCCAGACTGATTTCTGAGAATTTAGGTCAGAAATTATAAAACTTGTACCCAAACTCTCCAAAATCCTAACAGTTTCTTATAAAGCCCTTTATGGTGTACCTCATCCATCCATCTAACCTACTCTCCAATAACTTCTTTCCAGGTATAGTAGGCTCTACTATTTCTTAAATATATCAGGTATACTAATGCCTCAGGGCCTTTGCACTTTCTATTGTAGATGCCTGGAAAGCTCTTCCCTGGGGATTTGCATGTGTCTCTCCTTCACATCCTCTACACGTTTTCTCAAATTTCAGATCATCAGGGAAGCCTCTCCTGACTCCCTATTTAAAAACACATCCTACCTGTACCCCTGGGGCTAATAATACATTATATGTTAATTAAAAAATTAAAAAATTAAAAATAAAAAAATAAAAACACATCCTATAGAAGAATTAAACCGACCATTCTCTTACACCATACACAAAGATAAATTCGAAATGGATAAAAGACCTCAACGTGAGGCAGGAATCTATCAAAATCCTAGAGGAGAACATAGGCAGTAACCTCTTCGACATTAGCCATAGCAACTTCTTTCAAGACATGTTTCCAAAGGCAAAGGAAACAAAAGCAAAAATGAACTTTTGGGACTTCATCAAGATCAAAAGCTTCTGCACAGCAAAGGAAACAGTCAACAAAACAAAGAGGCAATCCATGAAATGAGAGAAGATATTTGCAAATGACACTACAAAGGGCTGATATTCAAGATCTATAAAGAACTCCTCAAACTCAACACACACACAAACAGATAATCACATCAAAAAATGGGCACAAGACATGAACAGACACTTCTCCAAAGAAGACATACAAATGGCTAGCAGACTCATGAAAAAATGTTCATCATCATTAACCATCAGGGAAATTTGAATCAAAACCACATTGAGATACTACCTTACACCAGTTAAAATGGCCAAAATTAACAAGACAGTAAACAACAAGTGTTGGAGAGGATATGGAGAAAGGGGAAGCCTAGCCTCTTACACTGTTGGTGGGAATGCAAGTTGGTGCAGCCATTTTGGAAAACAGTGTGGAGATTCCTCAAAAAATTAAAAATAGAGCTACCCTATGATGCTGCAATTGTACTACTCGGTATTTACCCCAAAGATACAGATGCAGTGAAAAGAAGGACCATCTGTACCCCAGTGTTCATAGCAGCAATGGCCACAATCACCAAACTGTGGTAAGAGCCAAGATGTCCTTCAACAGACAAATGGATAAAGAAGATGTGGTCCATATATACAATGGAGTATGATGTCTCCATCAGAAAGGAAGAATACTCAACTTTTGTATCAACATGGACGGGACTGGAGGAGATTATGTTGAGTGAAATAAGTCAAGCAGAGAGAGTCAATTATCATACGGTTTCACTTATTTGCGGAGCATTAAGGAATAACACAGAGGACATTGAGAGAAGGAGAGGAGAAGTGAGCTGGGAGAAATCAGAGGGGGAGATGAACCATGAGAGACTGTGGACTCTTGAGAAACTAACTGAGGGTTTTGGAGGGGAGTGGGGTGGGGCGTTGGGTGAGCCTGGTGGTGGGTACTGAGGAGGGCATGAATTGCATGGAGCACTGGGTGTGGTGCATAAACAATGAATCTTAGAACACTGAAAAAATAAAACTAAATTAAATTTAAAAAATAAAAATAAAAATACATCCTCCTCCCTTGTGGTCCCTAAGCCTTTCCTGCTTTATTTTTCTCTATTGCATTTTTCACCATTTGATATTATATATGTATGCATATTTTTCATCTCCCTACCCATCTCTTTCCCACTCCACCCCCCTCCACTAAACTAAAATAACATGATTCAGAGTGCAAAGATTTCTGTCTGCATTGCTCATTACTGTATCCTCAGCATTAGGAAGTAGGTGCTCAATAAATAATTGTATTGAATGAAAACACACCTGATGTTTTGCATCAGGATGTGGATAAATCACTCTGAATATATAAAAATTCAGTATGATTTTTATCTATGAAATAAGTGGACGCTTCTTATCATATTTTGGAAGAAAAATTTCTTTATTTTCATAGCTTTAATTAGGAACTTGTGTTGAATTTTATTAAATACTCCATTAGACAGGTGTAACTTTATATAGCATGCCAACCTTCAGGGGTTAATGCACTTCAGTAAACATTTCTCCCTTGAATTATGAAATGAAATTAATCTCTAGGGATACTCCTAGGAATACTGGATATATTGTTCAACTGGTCTTATTGCCTTTTCATGGATGCAGGCCAATGGTTGATCCACTAGAGAGCAAAAATGAGGAAATTCTAATGATTTAGCCAGCATGAAAAATAACCAAGATGAAGAGAAAATGCTTTCCTGACATATTTCAAATTGACCCCTGTGAATATGTCTTATTTGTGTACATAACACTGATTAATGACTGTCTGGGTTAGTTGATGGGAATTCCAGTTATCTACAGCTAGTTTTATGCAGATAATGTTTTAGTCATATTACATACTCCAGAGATATAATTTCTTTTAGCCTCCTTGATTTTAACTTTCTAACTCTTTTACCAACATCTGGAAATTTCCTTATTCCCTACTATTTCCTAAAATTGCCCCACAAGTAAGAAGTAGAACGTAGGTGTCAATTCTAACATATGTGTCTATAATACCAGCACAGAAAAGTATTCAAATTTTTTTTAAAAGGTTTTATTTATTTATTTGAGAGAGGGAACATGGGGTGGGGGCAGAGGGAGCCCAACATGGGGATTAATCTCAGGACCCTGGGATCTTGACCTGAGCCAAAGGCAGATGCTTAACTGACTGAACCACCTAGTCACCCCAAAGTGTTCAAATATTTTAATGAATAAATTGTATTAACCTTTGTCTTCAGTGGTAAAAATCTGGCGTTTACTGCAGAATAGAATACCACAGAATTCAGAATGCTTAGAAATATTTTTGAGTCTCCCATGAGAGACTCTGGATTCCAGGAAACAAACTGAGGGCTGCAGAAAAGAGGAGGGTAGAAGGATGGGGAAACCAGGTGATGGGTATTAAGGAGGGCACTGGTGTTATATGCAATGGACTTATAATGATGAGCACTGGGTGTTATATGCAATAAATGAATCGTTGAACACTACGTCAACAACTAATGATGTACTGTATGTTGGCTAGCTGAATGTAATAATACAAAAATTTTTTAAAGACTTTATTTATTAATTTGACAGAGATCACAAGTAGGCAGAGAGGCAGGTAGAGAGAGAGGGACGCAGGCTCCCTGCCGAGCAGAGAGCCTGACGCGGGGCCCCATCCCAGGATCCCGGGACCATGAACTGAGCCGAAGGCAGAGGTTCCACCCACTGAGCCACCCAGGCGCCCAAAAAAGGAAATATTTTTGAGCTGTTTTTATACTCACAAATATTTGAAAATCAAATGAAATCTTAACCTGGTCAGAAATTCAAATATTTTGTCAATTTTAGGTAGCTTTGGTTCATTCCATTTCCTTCCAATCTCTTGCTACCCAAAATAAACATTACAGCCATAATTTGTTTCAGGTAAAAGCTGACAGGTGGCACAAAAGTAAATTTCTTCATCACCCTTCAAATATGCAATGGAAATTTGCCATTAAAAAGAGTGCTATGCCAGCAAAGGGAACCATCAATAAAACAAAAAGGCAACCCAACAAATAGGAATAAGATATTTGCAAATGATGTATCAGATAAGGGCCTAATATACAAAAAATACAAAGAATTTATACAACTCAACACCAAAAAACCCCAAATAATCCAAATAAAAATGGGCAGAGGACCTAAATAGACATTTCTCCAAAGAAGAAATACAAATGGCCAACAGAGACACGAAAAATGTTCAACAGCACTCATCATCAGGGAAATGCAAATCAAAATTACAATCACCTTACACCTGTCAGAATGACTAAAATCAAAAACACAAGAAGTTTAAGTGTTGGCAAGAATGTAGAAAAAAAGGAACTCGTGCAATGCTGGTGGGAATGAAAACTGGTGAAACCACTGTGGAGAACAGTATGAAGGTTCCTCAAGAAATTAAAGATAAAAATCCCATATGATCTAGTAATTCCACTATAATAAAATGAAAATAGAAATTCAAAAAGGTACATGCACCCATATGTTTATCACAGCACTGTTTACAATAGCCAAAATAGGGAAGCAACACAAGTGTCCATCCACAGATGAATGGATAAAGAATATGTGGTATGTGTGTGTACATACACACACAGGAATATTAGCCAGAAAAAAAGGAATGAAACCTTGCCATTTGCAGCAACATGGATGGATTTAGAGGGTATAGTGCTAATTGAAATATATCAGAGAAATACAAATACCATATGATTTCATTCATATGTAGAATTTAAAAAACAAACAGAAAAAAGACAAAAAAATAGACTCTTAAGCACAGAGAACAAATTGGTGGTTAACAGTGGGGAGGTGGGTTAGAGGAATGGGTGAAATAGGTAAAGGGGATTAAGAGTACACTTATCTAGATGAGCACTAAGTAATGTACAGAATTGTCGAATCATTATATTATACACCTGAAACCAATACGACACTAAATACATACATATATACATAAATGGTAATACTCTAACAAACACCACTTCAACCAGGTGATCAAAGTCAATATCAACAGTCATACATCAGGCTGATAGTATGTACCCTTGACACAAGGTGATGAAAATGGTACTTTATTTCTATGGTCTTCCTCCAAAAAAACTATATGACTCATGAGAAAAGCACTAGACAAATCCCAAATGAGGGACAATCTAAAAAATACCTGGCCAGTGCTCCTTAAAACTGTTAAAGCCTTTGAAAAACACAGAAAGTAAAAAAAAAAAAAAAAAAAAAGAAAGAAAGAAAAACTGTCACAGTCAAGAAAAGCCTAAGCAGACATGACAACCAAGTGTAATGTAGTACCCTGATGGGAGCCCAAAACAGAAAAGGGACATTAGGTAAAAGCAAAAGGACTCTCAATGAATGGACCTTAGTCAAAACTATGTATCAATACTGATTTTGGCAAACATATTTTACTAATATAAGGTATTAATAATATGGGAAATTGTGAACTATATGAGAATTCTCTATACTATCTTTTCTATAAAATCTAAAATTGTTTCCTGTAAATCTAAAACTGTTCTAAAATTTAAAAGTTTATTTTCTTTTCTTTAAAGATGTATTTATTTGAGAGAGAGAGCATGTGCACACCTTGGAGGGCTCATGCTCACATGAGGAGGGGGAAGGGCAGAGGGAAAGAATCCTCAAGCAGACTGAGCATGGAGCCTGATGCCCAGGACTCAATCCCAGGACCCATGAGATCATGAGCTGAGCTGAAAACCAAGAGTCAGATGCTCAACAGACTAAGCCACCCAGGTGTTCCTAAAAAGTTGATTTTAAAGATTAGAATTGTGAACATGGCAAAAACTTGGTCAAATATATTAATTATTATTGTGATTTGTTTTCATAACTTATAAAGTTCCAAACCTATCTGTAAAAATTCAAGTAAGTGTAAATATTTTACAAATAAGTGGTAATATGGAATCTGGTATTCTTTTCCTCCTGGATTCTGTGAAGATATCAAAGCAATTTTTGGCTTGAATTATCTAGATGATTATTTTACTACTCCAAGTTGCTTATATTTGTGAAAGTAGCCTATCTTTGTAAAAATCCAAACAAGTAAGATAGCAACACTGGTTCTGATCTGTGGAATAGTAAAGAAAGAACAGATACAGATCCCACTCAAAAAATAGAAAATAGAAAAAAACAGATCCCACTCAAAAAAAATAGAATGATAAATATTTGTTCAAAACTGATGATCTCTTGGGATGCTTGGATGACTCAGTTGGTTCAGTGTTTGACTTTGGCTCAGGTCATGATCCCAGGGTCCTGAGATTGAGTCCCACATTAGGCTCCTTGCTCAGTGGGGAGAGCCTACATCTCCTTCTGCTTGCTGTCCCCCCTCCTTGTGAGTGCTCTCTCTCTTTCTGACAAACAAGTAAATAAATAAATATTATTTTGAAAAACCTGATGATCTCTTTGAAAAATATATGACCATTAGATTTTTCTTTGTAAAGCTTGATTTTTGTGCAGTATATTTACTTAAAGTAATGCATACTTCTACAAACAACAAATTATACAGTATATCCAGTGGTAGCAACCCAAAGATCACTCTAGGGAACAGGTGTCAGCCATTCTAGGAATAACCAGAAAGGTCACAGAGCTCTGGCCCCAAGTGCACAATTACAAACGGCATCCGCCAGAAGGACAAATTTCTGCAATTTGACAGCAAATGATTAGTCCATCACTTTCCCATGGGAACTAACAGTGTTGGGCCCTATCAGGTCAACAAGCTGAAGAGAAACAACCCATGGCATGAATTTAGCACTCTTTACCCCTCATCCTGAGCTAATGTCAAGATGGAAATGTCAAGCAAAGAGCTGGAAGCAAAGAAAAATTTGAGTTCATAAACTCAGCATTACTACAAAGTTAAGTAGACAAATCCCTAAACTGTGATTCTCTGTCTGTATCTTTCAGGGTCAACTTCCAATTTTCCCTCACAGGAGAATTGAAAGCAAACATTCCCTAGCAATGTGTTTTAATGTAAAAGAGGGAGCAAAGGGGTATGGGAATGAATCTTGGTAGTTATTTCCAAAGGTCTAGCTCATGAACAAACCACTGCTGACTTGTTATTTAAGAAATGTTTTTATATTTTAAATATTTATTAATATAAAAATATAGCCACATTAGCTTTTCAAAGGAATATACTAAATATGATATTTTTATGAAAGTTCTCAAGAAGACATTTACTTAAGAATACTGAACATATTAAGGGGGAAACTAGTTAATAAACTCACTATATGCAATATAGGGAAATTTTCTATTCCAAAATATTTTTAAAAACAAAATTATTCAACGGGGTGTCGGGGTAGTGCAGTTGGTTAAGTGTCTAACTCTTGGTTTCGGCTCAGGTTGTAATCTCGGGGTCCTGGAATCAAGCCCCACATCAGGTTGTGCACCCAGCAAGGAGTCTGCTTCGGGCTCTCTTCTCCCTCTGCCCCTCTGCCCCACAGTCTATCTCTTTCTCCTCTCAAATAATTAATAAATAAATCCTTAAAAACCTCACAAAATTATTCAGGAAATATAGAAAAGAGAGGGAAATTAACCTAAAAATATAAATAATCTGAGAGAAAAAAATACAATATAGCTCTCCTCCTTCTCTCTGTCACACCTCCTTGGAAAATAGTTGCCATTAAGTGCTTTACTTCCATGTGTCTCACTTGTTTTTCATTACCTTCATTCTTGTCTTAGTAATGATTTCTTCCAGGGTTACATATGAGCAGGTCTCCAGTGTTAATACGGAATTCAGATACTGTGTTTTCACCTGAGAAACAGTCAAACCAGCTGCTGGCAGCCAGCACCTTATTCCTCTGCTTGGTTCCAAAAACAGGGCCTCAGGGACCCTGCATCTGCCCCAGGCAAGAAGAGAACACAGTTGAGGAGAGAACTGGAAAGCAATGGGGATATCTTCACACACTATTTTTTGCTAGAAGAGCTCAAAATGAATGAATTAAACAACGCCCAGTAAATTCTCCTGCCCTCTGTCAGGTTTCCGAAATGGAAACATAAATGCAATCTAATTAGGCCCTAAAAAATGCAGGGAATGTTCAACATAAAATAATTAACACCAAATGCCCAAAAGGTCAATATCTAGATGGTAAATATCAGACTCCTCCAGCCAATTATTATGAAATGGTCTTAGTCATGCAGTTAGTTTAAATATTAATGATCCTATACACCATTTGTTCACTTAGAATGAGATAAAATACATAAATTTTGAGAATTCTGCTTTAATTACTAGAGTTCTGTCCATTTAGTTAGTAGCTGCTATTGGGGATAGGTGCTGAGTATGTGAATGGAATGTGATTAAAATATAGATGAATTTTTTATAGTATCTATCCACCTCTCTTATTTTCCATCAAAATGACCAAATAAGTCTCATTATGTCCCAACTATATGCTCATTAGGGCCCTATACAGTCATTTTCAGTTTCACACACTTTCTAAAAAAGATTAGCCTTTCTTTCAGAACCTACAAAGAAACAGTACCGCCAAGACTCCAAAGTCTGTTCCAAGGACTTCATCTACATACTGGGTCAGGCAACTGCTTCTTCCTGGGAACACCATGGCCCCCCTGCATGGGGAGAGAAGTGCAGAGCTCTGGACCAGGGCATCTGCCAGTCAGGTGGTGTTCTGGCTCACTGCCCAGGACAAGTCCCTTGTCACAGCTTCATTGGGAGGCAGGAGCCAGTACTGCTGAGTCACCAGTCCTGGTGGTACTGTGGAAATCCTTCTCGCTGCTGCAGTAATCAGTGGTGTGCTTCAGATCCCTCCTTATTCCCAGGGTCCAAATGCAACCCCTTAACCCAAATATAAAAAGGAACATTGGCCTGAAGGCCCAGAACTACTGATGGCTTGGTAGACATTGGGCAATGGGCTTATAAGAAATTCAATATAACTGATTTTTCTTTTCTTGTGCACCCCTTTTTGTTGGTATGGATTCCTATAGTGACAGGGACATTCCAGGGCACATACAGTGGGCAGCAATGAAAGTAGCTTCAATGGGGTTGGAACCAATGACCTGAAATAAAAGCTATCTGCAATGCTGCTTAACCTTCCCAGGTTCTTAGGTAGTCAATGCACTGACATTTTAGAATGGAGACAAGTTTAAGAGGTAGGGGTAGCAAGAACAAACCTTCAAACTTAATTTATTATAAAGGTGCTGAAAGAAAGGAATGGGGCCCCTGGGGCAAAAAGGAAGCAGTGAAGCAAGCTGCCAACTCAATAAGTCAGACTGCCTACTGACACCTCTGCTTCCGGACTTGGGAGGCTCAAAAAACATAACGATGTTCCATAAAAATCCATCTGAGAAAGCCAGCTTTCAAATGTTAGAGCATGTGTTCACAACAAGTTTACATTCCATTTGTGATTTTGTAAAATCAATCCTAGCAAATTCTGCTGAAGGTACTCGGTCCCCAGTGCTCTGGTGACTCTCTGACCTTTGGATTCCATTTTTTGCCAAGTCCCTATGCAAGAGATCAGCATCAGGCAGTCATGCTGATCAGCATCAGGACCCCCGAAGATGTTCTTTCCCTGGAAATGCCTCACTCCTTCCCTGAGCTCCCTCCTTCACCACCGTGTTTATATCCTCTTAGAGCACACATCCTCCTTTCCCATGAATAGTTTTTCATTAACATGCCTATGGAGCCCACCAAGCTGTGTATCTTATGACAGAACCAAGTCTTCTGCATCTTTAAGTTACCATACAGTTCCCTGAAGATGTTTATGCTCAATAAAAGTTTGCAAAATTAATAAGCACATGAAAAAATGGACAATACATAACTCAAAAGAATCATTTCTAATAGAATTTCAATCTCTGTGAAACCTGAGTGTAGTAAAGAAGAACTTTTTGTACAGAGAATTCTTTTCCTCTGGGCCTCATCAACTTCTGCAGACATGCATAAATGTATAAGCATCCTTTGAAATGTACTTGAGGGACATAAACCACATAGAAACTGAAATTACTCTTTGCTTTCTAGGACATGAAATATAAACATAACTAATTTTCTCTCTCTTTTACATTGAAATTTGCCATTTTATGATTCATAAATATAAATCACAATATTGTCTTCTCCCAATACAAATTCAAGTTTTCAACAATTCAAGAAACTTCTCAATTCTCCAGACTATCAGAATTATTGCTAACTTTTTATGACAATAAGCTCATTTTAGATCAACTCTGCTTACCTTTGGCATTGCACACTTTTGTACTCTCATGATTCTTGTGTCAATATAGTCTTAATTTGTTACTATTATAGATGGTAGTTTCAATTCCTTTTCTTCAAAAAACAAATCAGAGAAAATTATTCCTGCTTGTCCTGCTTGCTTTAATAAATGCAAATTGGAATATTCAATGCAAAGAAAAGTTTTGTCTTCCATTTACTTCTTCTGCTTACATATAAATGGGTTCTTGTTCATAGTTAAGTTTTAATACATGAACATATTCTCTGCTTATGTAAGCACAGAGATAACAAAAAGGTGGATAGATTATAGACAGACAAATACATGAATGGAAGAGAGGGTGAACATGAATTTGAATTTATATTGTATATTCATATTACATAAAGACAAAATTCCCATCAAGCTTGGAAATGTTCTTACAAGTGGTGAGATGGGACTTAGGCATGAAAAAGAATGGAAGAACAGGTTTACCACAGAGAGAGTACCCAGCCAGAAAGAGAGGCTTACATAAAGGGATGGGAGGGAACTATGATGATATCTGTAGCCAGATAAATGAGTGATGACAAACAGGCACAATGAGGGAAGTCAGAGAAAACACTGAGTTTCAGTCTTAATTATCTTGACTGAAATCATTAAAGTTCAATGCGAGAGACTTAGTAGGAATTTATTTATTGTAGATATTATTTTATTCATTTTCTAGCAATTTAAAGAGAAATACCATTTATATATGTACTCAATTATGAATAAATAGAATCCATTTGCATATAGAGAAACCCCTTATAGCTTAGTAGTAAATTATATTCATGACAATTAAATATGGAGAGGCAGGGAGGGAGGGAAAAAGAAAGCGAAAGAGAAAGAGAGGGAGAAAGAGGAGATCCCACAGACACACATACTGTAGGTTTAGATCCATTCTGTCAAAAGATAGAGAGGGAAATATTATAGGACAACAGAAAAATTAACTATTTTTTTTTACTGGATGGCAGGGAGGCTGGACACTAAAGCCACAGCAGCACCAGCTGCAGCAAGGTCCCCTCTAGTCAAGCCTGTGGTTGGGGGAAGATGCCCTGTGAGGAGCTCTCTGCAGCTCTCCTAATGCAGCTGGCTGGAGACAAGGGTAGCAAAGGTACCGTGCAGCAGATGTAGCCGTGCAGCAGATGGCAACAATGGTGTAGCTATCAGGGTGCTTTGGTTGTAAGCAACAAAAGCAACACTGGTGATTAAGAAGGATAAAGGATGTCTCACATAATTAAAGAAGAAAACTGAGAAACCAGGTCTCTAAAAGGATAGAAATCAAGGCAGTTCAGGATACCAAGATAACCAGCAATGTCCACTCCCCATGGGACTCTTCTACCGGGATGCTTTCATTCCACCTATTTTCTGTTCAGATGCTGAGTTCTTGGCTCCAATTCAAACTCCCTGAAAACTAAGTGTGATTAGTTTAGTGGGTTCAATGGCTCTCTATGACCAAGGAAGAGCAGGACAGTTAGTTGGCAATCCCACCATAGAGTATACAACTGATGGGGAGTCATTTCCCAAATAAGCAACAGGATAGGCTATTTGCAAAAGAAGGGAGCAGGCTGGCAAAACCGCAGGTGTCCGCTATGAATAGGTCTCTTCAGTTTTTGCTATAGTTACATACAATCAGGATTTTTACATGACCCAGTGTCATACAGGGGAGCCTCCTAAAAACTGATGTTTGCTTTGTAATCTACTGTAATAATTGCATATTGAGCCAGTTGTATCTTGATTTAGAAAAAGAAAACAATGAGACATTTCTTGGGCCCAAGCATAATGGGGTAAATTCATTCCTACTATAGCTGCTGGTGATTTTCCATTCTCCACATACACTTCATACCCTTCACTGATACCGCAGGAGGCTTTGCCCTCCAGTTTCTGGCTGGGTTGGGTCAATGAAGGGTAAGAGGTTACAGGGCAGGAAGAATATATGAGGTTAGGGTATTTTTTCCCAATCCCTCTCTCCTAGGTGGCCAGAGAGTGGCTGCATCTCTGAACTAAATGTTATAATTCCATACTGATCTCTGATCAGGCCGTCCTCTCCTTACAACTGCTCTTCCCAGGCTCTTGGAGTGGTGACCTCTTCGTGTCCCTTCAGAGGCCAAAGTAGCTTCAACTCATCAAAGGGTACTTCACCATCCCTTCTTGCTACCTCTTTACCACCACCACCCAAACTTTATAAAAAGTCCCTTTAATTAAATCTCTGCAATTATTCCATTGGAATATTCCATCTGTTTCCTACAGGACCCTGATTAACACACATAGTAAAAACAAATTCAAGTTGAAGAATCAGGAAAGCAACAGCCAGTGTGACTCATCAGTCAATCACACCCTGTTATCAAATACAAGTGCCAGCGCCTCCTTCTCCCAAGATTAAATATGATCTGAGTAGCTCCAACAACAAATTTAAATCTAGCAAAGAGCTTAGAAATGATCGAAGTGCAGCAGCTTTCAGTGCAACTTGTTCTTCAGGAGAGCCAGGGGCCAATAGTCACAAAAGCCCAGGAAAACCCAACCTCCACACCTCACACAAATGCAGGGTCAGCTCATCTGCCATTTCTGCCTCCCCACCCCACCCCCACTGGCAAAGAGAAGGGGAAAGATGGCAGCTGGGTTTGGGCACTACCATAAGCTCATACTCCCCCTCACCAGATCACAGGATGCCACTGCCAGAGAGCATCCCCACACCATTGGCTGCTGCGGCTGTGCTAGAGTGATCTTGGAAGGTGCATGCCCCAGTCACCACAGTGGGAGAAAGTGGCCAGACCACACACATTACATATGTGTGAGTGTGTACCAGCGCCAGCTGGCAGCATGGGTTGTTGATCCTATTTCATAGGCCCCCAACAGTCAGCCACACCAGGAGAGACAAAAATGCATTGCCTATCAGAGATAGATCTAAAGGCAGGATGCCATGTGGTGCTATCCTTAGAGTTATAGCCAGTCCCAGGAGTAGAACTGGGAGAACAAAAGTGAAAGCAAAGGAAAGTGGTGTCTGGGGGTTCCAAGAGTTACCCTCTGCCCCCAGCATGCTGGGAAGAGAGGCAAAGCAAGTGTCTGGTAGCTTCTCCTATGGATTGGGAAATAGCTACTAGAATTTACCAGAGCTTTTGAAACCAGAGTGCCGTCACCTTTAGAAAGGGTTAAGTCCCAAAAACCAAGACTACCAGAGGGCAAGAGGAAAGCGGTATGTGGAATTTAATAATATGCCAAAAGAAAAAACTAGAGAATTCTGAGATAGGGAAGTCTCTTCTGAATTAACCTGGAACGTTTTCCCTTCCTGACACCAGCTATAGCAGTGGAGAAATGTCCTTCTGCCAAAGGCTGGCTCACTCAACATTCACTCCTGCTGCTTCTTTTTTTTTTTTTTTTTAAGATTTTATTTATTTAGTTTGTAAAGAGAGAGACAGAGAGCTCAAGGAGGGCGCGTGGCAGGCAGAAGGAGAAGCAGGCTCCCTGCTGAGCAAGGAGCCTAACTTGGGACTCGATCCTAGGACTCTGAGATCATGACCTGAGCCAAAGGCAGATGCTTAATCAACTGAGCCACCCAGAGGTCCCTCACTCCTGCTTGTTTGTGGGCCTTCCTGTATTGAACAGACTCAAATGTCAAAAACTGCACTTCTCAGAATCTCCTGCATCCAAGTAAATGGGGTTTGGACATCACCATATCTTTTGGGGGCATATAATTTAACCCACATCAGTCCTTCTTCCTTTGGAAGGGAAGATTGCTGCTCACTCTGAAACCTTACTGTGGCAATGGCTATGTAGCTTGGTGGTAGCTGAGTTAACTGGAAAACATTTAAACTTTCACTCAGTAGAATGTGTTTCTCATCTCAATTTATCCTTTTGTAGCCCCTGAAACAACTCAGACCTTCAAAAGCCCGAATGGTACTTTACACTGATAACTAAAAATACAATACTGAGAGAACATAAAGAAAAATTAAATGAACCAGGGGGCATGCTATGTTCATGAACTGTAGCACATGATATTATAAACACATCAATTTCCCCCCAATTAATCTATAGATTTAATGCAACCCCAAACATAATCCCAGATTTTCTTTTCTTTACTTTTTTTCAAAAACTGACAGGTTAATCCTAAAACTGTCATGGAAATACAAAAGGCCAAAAAGAACAAAAGCAGTCTTGAAGAAGGTGGAGAAAGCCACATAATTTCCACCCTTGGACATTAAGACCTACTACACACTATGGTAATTAAGGTAATACAAGAATAGAAGAGACACAAGAATAGACAAACTAACCAATAGAATAGAAGGTCCAGATGGAGTCTTATACATACAGCCCCCGGAAAACATTCTCATGACCTGGAGTAGGCAAAGATTTCTTAAATAAGACTCAAAAGATAGTGAACTTAAAGGGAAAACTGATAAATTAGACTGTATTAAAATTAATAAATTCTGCTCATCAAAAGTCAAGAGTACTTTTGAGAGAGTAAAAAGATAATTCACAGAGAGAAGTTTATTCCACACATATATCTGTCAAATGATTCATAACCAGAATATATAAGGGATTCTTACTAATCAGTAAGAAAAAGACAGATAACCTTATAGACAAACCGGCAAAGAATGGATCGCAATGATTCAGAAAAGAGAAATTCCAAATGGCTGGAAATGTTCTGAAAGTGTTCAGCTTCACTAGTCATCAGGGAAATGCAAGTAAAAGCTATATCATGTCACTACATACCCATCAAAATGGCTAAAACAAGAAAGACAGGCAATATCAAGTACTGACAAAGATTTTGAGCAAGAGGAACCCTTATATACTGCTGAAGACAATATAAATTCATACAACTACTTTGGAAAACCATTTCAGAGCATCTAGTGTAGCTGAACATATACAAACACTTCTGGGAATCTGGTAACACTCTGGACCTTACTCTAGGTGTTGACTTCAGGAAAACTCATAAGTTGCATACTTTGCTATATGTACTTGTCTTTATGAATATTCTCCCCCAAAAGTTCTATTTTTTTCTCCAATAGCCCTCTAAGATACTGTGAAGCAAGAGTCCCTAAACTTGGAGGACCTACATCATGAGGACTTTATAGCCTAGAGCAATTACCCCAGGTATCCCATTTTGGGTGTCCCAAAAAACAGATCCTGAGTCACGGTTATTTAGGCAGTAGACCTGGGAAACACTGATAAAGGGATAGGGTAGTGAGACCGAGAAGGGAAGAAAATCGATAAAGGACCCATTATCAAAATAGTTATAAGAGCAACCAAACTCAGTTCCAGAGAGTGCTGTGGGAGACAGTGAGGGGCGAGAGAGAGCCAGTGTCTTATCACCAACTCCCCATCTGTCATGGATTCAGAGATGTTCTCCAGTCCATTAACTTTCTCCAGAATTTCTGGTTTTCCCTGAAAGGAGGCTGAGTGTGCCTCCAGGACCAGGAAGAAGTGTTCGGGCAGAATCTGTGAGCAGCCTTTGTTGTATGGAGGAATGCCAAGGGATACGGGTACTTCACCAGGAGTGTCTGCTTCAGTCTAGCATTTATATTAGTCAGATCCACTCAAACTACATATTAAGTCCACCGTGTCCTTAAGATGGTGGCCACTCACAATTAAAAATAGAAAAGGATTTCAGTGTGTTAGTGGGATAACATGCAACCTCATCGCAGTTGGTCTCAAAACTAATTTTCATCTTCTCGCTGCCCCACCACCTGTTCTAGATTCCTCTCATCCTTGGGCAGCATTTCTGCTACTCTAGTTTACTTGTGGGGGTGTGGGAGACAACCTAGGCCTTCACCCCGACAGGGATCTGAGCCTTGTCAGGATCTGGTTGTCACAACTGTCTATTTACAGTAATCACCAACTATGGCAGCACCAAGAGATATCTGGTGAATCTCCTGAATTCCAGATATACCATTCAATCCCATTTCCCCCCTTATCTCATTATATAAGAACAACCCTATCTCCTCATGATAATCGGAGTCAATTATCACTAAGGAGTATGTATAGTAACTCCTTTGCCTGCTGGACTACTGGCAAGAGGAGCCCAAAATGACCAGGAGGTAGTCATACCTTGATTTAGTGGTATCCTTTCCAGGTGTGCTCTAGAAGAAGAGGCCCTCCCTCCCAAAAGAGCCTGAAGTCCTGGGGATAGAAGGGTATTCTCGGTGGGTCACTGGGATTGACAGTAAGAGAGAGATGGATTCTACATCCACTCTTAATTCTATTTTTCAAGGACAGAGCAACACACAATAGCCATTGGTTCAAAGTACATGCTGCATCTTGAAAGAAAGCACCCCAACCCTCAGGATGTCATCTCCAAGTTGGAACATTAGCTGCCACTTGAAAGAACCATACCAAAATTTGGGCTGGCAATCTCTGGCCAATTCAGGATAGCAGGACCAGTGGATCCTGGGTCACTTCCTTTGAAATAAAATTGGTCCCTTGTTCTAAGGTTACTCAAGATCCCAGGACAATACATCAGACACCAGGGAAGCCCCCGGAGAAGTAAAATGTTTGAGGTACCACAGATAGGACAAACACGTATCAAGAATATATGTCCACAGCAATCAAGAAGAATTGATGACTGGTATTCTACAAAAATTTCAATGTAATAAAGGACAAAAAAGGCCGTGTAAACGTTCTAGATAAAGAAGACTGAAGAGTCATGACAATAAATGCCACGCTTGATCTTAGATAGGACCCTATACCGGAGGGGGAAAAACTAAAAAGGTGAACATTGGGATAATTGAGAAAATTGAAATGGTAATGGTAGAGATGATACAAATCTACTGAGGTTGACTGTACAGTTTTGAAGAGACGATTTTTATTCTCAGCAAATACATACTGAAGTATTTAAGGGTACATGGCAGTGATATAGGCAACCTATTCTCAGGCGATTCAGGAAAAAAACCATATTATGAATACAGAGAGGAGGGTAAGGACAGAGAGAGGCAGAAAGCAAATAATGAAGCAAATGCCAACAAACAAGAGGTGGATCTGAGTCCAGAATAGACGGGCATTCTCTGCACTTTCTCTCGCATCTATTCTGTAAGTTCCAAATTATTTCCACATAAAAGATACATTAAGTTCTACTTGAGTTTAGCAAACAAAACCTCACAGACAACTTCCTACACTCCAAGCCTGGAGGATACAAGTATGATGAAGACCTGGCCACTGTCTTCCAGGAGCCTCAGTCTAGTGCAAGGAGTGACAGCCCCTAAGCTGGGAGAGTTTGTCTAATATTGCATTCATTTAGGACCAAAATTCCTCTTCAATTCATAGCAAAGGACATTACCCCCTCTCCCACTTTATCAACCCCTTCTCCCTGGCCTAACATCTTGAATTGTCCCTATAATACCCTACTACATATGGGCAACAAAACCTCCCACATGCCAGAATCTCATATACCCCAAACAGCAGGGCTCAACACACAAGAGCCAAGCTTGTGGTCCTGATTTGAGAACCACAGTCTATTTGTTGTTGCTGCCCAGCTGCCTTTTAGGTTGCCCAGAATCTAGAGAGCTGACAGCAAGAACAGGTGAATCACCTGGACATCAGAGGCATCCAGAGGCTGAGCTGTCCGCAGAAGTCTGACCCGCCCAATTTGGATCCCTGGGCTGGCTTATTACTGTGCTTCCATCTCCTTCCTGGGGCCCAATTACAAGAGTAAGAAATGTTCAGCTCTCCCACTCAGCTCATCTACACCTTAAAGAGGAGCCACCTTGCCACACTATTTGGATTTGTCTTTACTGTGATCATTACCAGGAAATTATTGGAAGCCAAATAAATCAACACTTTCCGATTTGCTACTTCTACACCTCTAACTTAGAGCAGTGTTTTACAGATCACCACTGAATTATGTACCCCTGTCACGCCTCAAAGAATGAGGCCCTTCTCTCCATGGAGTCACAGCAAGTGATGTGACTGGGTATGAAACCTGAAATAGGCATTTGTCCAAAAGGATCACTTGCTTTAAAATGGGGCTTGTCACAATGATGTCATGGGTACCGAGCTTCCCTCTAGAACTTAAGTCATAAGCCACTTTGCAACAGCATGTTTACTCTAACAGGAGGATTGTCTTTTCCTAAAGCAGAAGTGGGCCTCAGCACTGGCCTCTCCACCTGTAGGTTGGGTTCAAAGCCATCTGGATCTCAAAGGGGCTCATCATCCTTGCCAGTGGAGCCTAGACTCTGCAGACTGCATAGTCATCGGCTGCATTTTCTTGAAGAAGCTAATGTTCTGTACCATGCCCATTTGGTACAACACATCATGACTCTTCCCTATGGTCAAAATATTTGGACCTCTATTTCCCCACCTCCCACCCACATCTTAACTCTAACATCAAGGTACTCCTGTGTGTTCCTCCTCCTTTGTGTGTACACATGAAAACATGTTCCTCCTCCTTTTAATCCAAGACCTACTTAAACTTTGCCAAAATTCCTAAGGTCATGGGTTATAACTTCTCTTTATTTTGTCATTCTTCTTCTTCCACTATCCCAAGTCACAAGTGAAGATAAGGACCTCATGTGGTCAATTTTACATGTCAATTTGGCTAAGCTGAAGGTTACACAGATAACTGATAGAACATTATTTCTGGGTGTGTCTGTGAAGATGTTTCTGGAAGAGATTAGAATTTGGATTGGTAGACCAAGTAAAGATAACCCTTCCCAATGCAAGTGGGCATCATCCAGTTCACTGAGGGTTTGAATAGAATAAGCAGGCAGAGGAAGGACAAACTCTTCTTGAGCTGGGATGTCCACCTTCTGCCCTTGGACACTGGAGCTTGGACACTTGGAACTTCTGTTCTTGGGCCCTGGAATTCTGGGACTTACACCAGTGCTCCCCACTCTTTGTTCTCAGGCCTTTGGCCTTGAACTGGGAATTATACCATCGGCCACCCTGGTTCTCAGGCTTTTGGACTTGGACTCAGTTATACCACTGGCTTTCCTGGTTCTCAAGCTTACAGATACAGACTGTGGGACTGTTCAGCCTCTGTAATCATGAGAGCCAATTCTCATAATAAATCTCTCTGTATAAATCTCTTCATATCCTATTGGTTCTGTTTCTCTGGAGAACCCTGACTAATATACTTAGGCAGCTCCAAGTATTGCATATTGAATGCTCTGCTTTCAGTGATGGCTTGTTCTCTGCTGCTCTTCAGTCACGTCCCACCTGGGCTGTGACAGGACACAAAGCACAACTGTGGAACAGTAGTCCCCACCACAGTAACTGTCACAGAGCTACTGCTTCTGGTTCCACTACTACCACGGCTGGAGAGCTGCCATATCTCAGGTAATGTCAGAGCACTCTGCAAACATGCCCATTTAAACTCTATGACAGGGGCACCTGGGTGGCTCAGTCAGTTAAGTGCCTGCCTTTGGCTCAGGTCATGATCTCAGGGTCCTGAGATCAAGCTCCAAGTTGGGTTCCTTGCTCAGTGGTGAATCTGCTTCTCCCTCTGCCTGCTGCTCCCCAACTCTTGCACTCTCACTCTCTCAATAAATAAAATCTTAAAAAGTAATAAAAAATAAACTCAGTGGTATCAACCAATATTCCCAAACATTTCATTTCATTACCAGGCCCCTCTGCATACTTAAAAAGAACTGAGGGACCCTGAGAACTTTTGTTTATCTGTATCATACCTATCAATATTCTCCATAATAGAACTTAAAACTGAGAAATGTTTAAAAATAGCTATTTATTAATTTATTTAAAATAATAATGAAAATTTTCCATTACTCAAATGACTATATTTTTCAATCCAAAAATTTTTATTTCTTCAATATTTATTTAACAGCTTAGTTTTATTTTTTATTCACTTTTATTATAGTTTCACATTTTTTGTAAAAACTCCTAAATAGGGGAGGAGTCAAGATGGCAGAGAAGTAGCAGGCTGAGACGACATCAGGCAGCAGGAGATCAGCTAGACAGCCTATCAAACCATTCCGAACACCTATGAATCCAACAGGAGATCAAAGAGAAGAAGAACAACAGTTCTAGAAACAGAAAATCGACCACTTTCTAAAAGGTAGGACCAGTGGAGAAGTGAATCCAATGCAAAGGGAAGATAGACCGCGGGGGGAGGGGCCGGCTCCCAGCAAGCAGCGGAACAACGGAGCACAAAATCAGGACTTTTAAAAGTCTGCTCCACAGAGGGACTGGCTCCAGAGGCTAAACTGGGGTGAAGACCTCAAGGGGACAGCGTGGACTCAGGTCCCGCGGGGTCACAGAAGGATCAGAGGTGTCTGAGTGTCGCAGAGCTCACAGGTATTAGAGTGGGGAAGCCGGCTGCAGAGACAAAGCCGAGGAGTGAGCTCTCAACTCAGGGTTTCCTAGAGCCGTGGTCTGTGACAGAGGCCGGTGCTCTGTGCAAGGGGTCCCCACAAGATCCGGGGAGACTCCGACCTGGGAGAGCTCAGGTATCTACAGGGTTCGGAGACTCCAGGTGGGACTCTGCCAGAGACAGAGATGCTTGGTCACAGGCTGGGTGACCTTGGAGCGCAGCCAGAAGCCAGTGAGACGGGACTGATTACGCACGATTTTCTCCAAGCGCAGCTGGAGGCTGGGGAGATGGGAGTGATTAAGCGCTTTTCTCTGAAGGCGCACTGAAGACTGGGGCCCCTAGCTCTTGGCTCCTCCAAACCGGAGACTGGGAGGCCGCCATTTTCATTCCTGTCCTCTGGAACTCTACAGAAAGCGATCAGGGAACAAAAGCTCCCGAAAGCAAACCTGAGAGGATTACTTAGCCCAGCCCCTGATAAGGGCGGTGCAATTCTGCCTAGGGCAGAGACACTTGAAAATCACTGCAACAGGCCCCTCCCCCAGAAGATCAACAAGAAATCCAGCCAAGACCAAGTTCACTTAACAAGGAGAACAGCGGATTCTTATCTGGACAAAATGACAAGGCGGAAAAACTCACCACAAAAAAAAGAACAGGAGGCAGGACCGAAGGCTAGGGACCTAATCAATACAGACATTGGTAATATGTCAGATCTGGAATTCAGGATGATGATTCTCAAGGTTCTTGCCGGGCTCGAAAAAGGCATGGAAGATATTAGAGAAACCCTATCCGGAGAAATAAAAGCCCTTTCTGGAGAAATAAAAGAACTAGAATCTAATCAAGTTGAAATTAAAAAAGCTATTAATGAGGTGCAATCAAAAATGGAGGCTCTTACTGCTAGGATAAATGAGGCAGAAGAAAGAATTAGTGATATAGAAGACCAAATGA